>LBNU01018187.1:174288-194431 GCA_014162995.1 Artemisia annua | reverse complement strand
GAAAAATATAGGGTGCGTTTGTGGGTGTGTCGCGACGGGCAAACAAAGAAAAGAAAGAAAGAATTTAAAGGGTGGCGTTTGGGCTCAAAGCCCTTTGGGCTTTGGTTTGGTCTCGGCCCAGCAAGAAAGAAAGAAAAAGTTATATTAAGGGTCCGTTTGGCTTAACAGTTGGGTTTAAAAGCCCAATGGGTCACGTAGGCCCGTTTAGTAATTTTAATGGGTCGGGTTACGGTCCAATAATATTAGTGGGTAGCCTCGGGAATTTTCGTAGGCTCGGGAATTATATAAATAGTGTACGGTATTTAAACGAAACGTATATTAATAAATATAAACGTTTAAATATTAATTCGCGATAATTTAGACTATCTAGGTGTGTGAGCATCGTTTCTAAGCAAACGTTAAATCACAATATACCGTTGTGATTTATATAATAAGTCATATAAATAAAAAAAATTGTCATACGTAAAAGTGGGTATTTAAATAACGTAATAACTTGTAAGTATTTACTAACCGTTTGGGAAAATTACGAGAGGCTACAGTACATACACCTTACAGTGAATTCCGTCCCGGAATTCTGTTTAAGAAGGTTGCCAGAGGTGTCTATGAAAAAAGGTGTGGGTATTTGGTGCGAATTTGATCTTCGCGTTCCCATGTGTACTCCGGTCCTCGTTTAGAGTCCCAACGAACTTTTATGATAGGAATACGGTTTTGCTTGAGTTGTTTGACTTCTCTATCCATGATTTCTACCGGTTCCTCGGTAAAAACGAGTTTGTCGTCAAGTTGTAACTCTTTCAATGGAATAATGAGAGATTCGTCGGATAAGCACTTTTTAAGGTTTGACACATGAAAAGTGTTGTGAATTCGGCTAAGTTCCTCGGGTAGTTCAAGTTTATATGCCATGGGTCCAATTCTTTCTAGGATTTTGAATGGACCGATGTATCTTGGGTTTAATTTTCCCCTTTTCCCGAATCGTATCATTCCTTTCCAAGGTGATACTTTTAACATAACCTTATTTCCGATTTGAAAGTCCATGGGTTTCCTTTTCAGGTCAGCGTAACTTTTCTGTCGGTCTCTAGCGGCTTGTAAACGTTGTTTGATTTTGATGATTTTCTCGATTGTCTCATGAACTAGATCTGGTCCAGTGAGTTGTATTTCTCCTACTTCTGCCCAGCAAATAGGCGATCTACACTTTCTACCATAAAGTGCCTCAAACGGTGCTGCCTTAATACTGGTATGATAACTGTTGTTGTAAGAGAATTCAGCTAATGGTAAGTGTTTATCCCAACCTTTTCCGAAGTCTATGACACAAGCGCGTAACATATCTTCTAAGGTTTGTATAGTCCTTTCACTTTGACCATCAGTTTGTGGGTGATATGCTGTACTCATATCCAGCTTTGTTCCTAAAGCTTTTTGCAATGATTTCCAAAAATGAGACGTGAAACGACTGTCACGATCTGATATTATAGAAATCGGCACTCCATGTCGAGACACAATTTCTTTCAGATATATCTGAGCAAGTGTGTTCATCTCATCAGTTTCTTTGATCGGTAGGAAATGAGCTGATTTAGTAAGACGATCTACGATAACCCATATCGTATCGTAACCAGTTGAGGTTTTGGGAAGTTTGGTGATGAAGTCCATTGTAATACGTTCCCATTTCCACATGGGGAGTTCGGGTTGAGTAAGTAATCCGGAGGGTTTCTGGTATTCTGCTTTTACTCTTGAACATGTTAGACATTTTCTGACATATTCAGCAATGTCAGCTTTCATGTTCGACCACCAATATAGTTGCTTAAGATCTTGATACATCTTGCCGGAACCTGGGTGAATGGAGTATTTCGACTTGTGAGACTCATGCATGATGAGATCACGAATACCTCCAAATAGAGGAATCCAGCTTCTTTCCTTGAAACAAAGCATTCCATTTGATCTTTTCACAAAACCATTTTCATTTTCCGGCATACCAAAGATCTTTTCCATTGGTCGGTTTTCTCTTTTAAGAGCTCCACTCTGAGCAGTAATGATCTGTGCTGGGAGAGGTGAAACTATTGTCATACCTAATGATTTAACTCTGAGAGGTTTTAATCTTTCCTTCCGGCTTAATGCATCTGCTACTACATTAGCCTTTCCTGGGTGATAACGGATCTCACAATCATAATCGCTAAGTAATTCTAACCATCGGCGTTGTCTCATGTTTAACTCTTTTTGATCTAGGATGTGTTGAAGACTCTTGTGATCTGTAAACACGGTACACTTTGTGCCGTATAGATAGTGTCTCCACAACTTAAGAGCGAATACTATTGCTCCTAGTTCTAGATCATGAGTCGTGTAGTTTTCCTCATGTTTCTTTAATTGGCGTGAGGCATAAGCTATTACCTTATCCCGTTGCATTAAAACAGCGCCTAAACCATGGTATGAAGCATCACAATAGATAACAAAGTCCTTGCTTCCTTCTGGTAATGCTAGTATCGGTGCTTCACAAAGCTTTTGTTTTAGTAACTGAAAGGCTGATTCTGCTTCTTTTCCCCAAACATACTTCTCGTTCTTTTGAGTCAACTTGGTCAAAGGTTTTGAGATTTTAGAGAAACCTTCAATAAATCTCCGGTAGTAACCTGCAAGACCTAAAAATTGACGTACTTCGGTGGGAGATGTAGGTGGTGACCAATCATTAACTGCCTCAATTTTTGCTGGATCCACGTGAATGCCTTGACTATTGATCACGTGTCCCAAAAATTGTACTTTAGAAATCCAAAAGTCACATTTTGAGAATTTTGCGTACAGCTTCTCTTTTCTAAGTAACTCTAGGATTGTTCTCAAGTGATTGGCATGTTCCTCTTTGTTACGTGAGTAGATCAGGATGTCATCTATGAACACAATTACAAATTTATCCAAGTATGGCTTGCACACTCGGTTCATTAGATCCATAAACACTGCAGGTGCGTTCGTTAGTCCAAATGGCATTACCTGAAATTCATAGTGTCCATATCGTGTTCTGAATGCTGTTTTGGGAATATCTTCCTCCCGAACTCTCAGTTGGTGGTATCCTGACCTTAGATCAATCTTCGAGTATACACTCGATCCTTGTAATTGATCAAACAAATCGTCGATTCTTGGTAGAGGATATCGGTTCTTTATGGTGAGTTTGTTCAACTCTCGGTAATCTATGCACATTCGAAAAGATCCATCTTTCTTTTTAACAAACAACACTGGGGCTCCCTAGGGTGATGAACTTGGCCTTATGAAACCTTTATCAGATAGTTCCTTTAGCTGATCCGATAGTTCTTCCATTTCAGATGGTGCCAACCTGTAAGGTGCTTTCGCTACTAGTGCCGCTCCAGGCACTAGTTCGATTTGGAATTCTACTTGGCGATTTGGTGGAAGACCGGTTAGATCTTCAGGAAATACCTCGGGGAATTCCTTAACAATGGGTACATCCTTGAGTTGTTTCTCGGTTGACTTATTTTCCGTTACTTGAACCATGTAAACTTGACATCCTTCGTTCAGGTGTTTTACCATTCTTAGACATGAGATGATCCCGTATCGGTTTTTACTTTTGTCGCCCTGGACAATGAGGGTTTCATTCTTGAAAGGGATGTGTATAGCTTTCTCGTCACAATGAATCCTAGCACGATGTTTAGATAACCAATCCATGCCGACGATAGCATCAAAACTACCGAGTTTGACAGGCATTAGATCAATAGGAAAGGATTCTTCTACAAGGGTTAAGGTACAATCCTTCAAAACAGTGTTGGTGCTAATTAGATTCCCGTTGGCCATTTCTATCTCGTATGTGGTGTCTAGCTTAGCAGGGGTAGAGTCAATAAAATGAGCAAATGTATCTGACACGAAACTTTTATCTGCTCCTGAATCAAACAATATTTTAGCTTTTTGATGATTTAATAAGAACGTACCCGTGACGACGTCAGGGTTTAGCAGTTCGTTGTCATTTCCCATCACGTATGCTCTAGCTCGCGCATTATTCTGACCATTTCCTTTAGGACAGCGGTTCTTGAAGTGTCCTGTCTCTCCACATGAATAACATGTTGGAGTTATTGGTTGCAAGTTGCTGCCAGTAGCAGGGGTCTTGCAATCTTTTGAGACATGACCTATCTTCTGGCAATTGTGGCATTTTACCGTGCAAGTACCATTGTGATGGAGCTTACATCGGACTTATATTATGGGACGGAGGGAGTAAGTCATTTGAATGTTTTGATATAGTCAAAACTCAAAAAGATTAAGATTATTTACTTAAGCAAGTTATTTTCATAACCATATTTATCTAAAAAAGTTTCTTATTTTGCAGTTTTATCTTAATCTTTTTCTTTGTTGTTCTCCACTTTTTTCAACTTTTATCATTATTTTTTTGGGTCATTATTCATTATAAGCATTAAGCTAATCCAAACACTATTTGAAAAGGGCATCGCCATTTGCCAAACGTTAGTTTTTCCTGCAATCTCAATGCTCACGCAGTCACGCTAAACAACTCGAAGGCGATCATGTGAACGGTAAACTTATACTAATCGGTTTTGATACTACATATAGTACTCATAAACTACTTTTTATGTAAAAGGTTTTAACTCTTTGAATAGCTTCACTTGATTAGCATATGACTAAAGTTTGTCGAGGTGAATGGATATCACAAATGGCAATAAACTTCAACTTCTAGACTCCACAATCAAATTTAATAATACCATATAGTGGAAAACACAAAGTATCGAATTTTATAAATCATTGAAAAAAAGATTAAACAACACATGTCAAGAAAAATATGTGACATGCATGGAGTGATTTTAACTTTAGCTCATAAAAGTTATAAATAGAAAAAGGTGATTAAAAAAAATATATTAATTGAAGTGAAGAAGTAACTAGAAGGTTGACTGATTGTAGATAAGTCAGCCACAAGAAAAGAAATCCCAGTTTGCATGTGGACNATTGTCATTCTTAGTTTTTACACCACTTATTTATTCTTGTTGCATACAAGTTATTTGTTGTGGTGTAGTTGACAATTTAGGTGTTTCTTAGGCTTGGATCTACTTGTCGTTGAGTCGGCGTTCTAGTTCCATGATTTTGGCTGCCATAGTTTCCATAACCAGGTTTCGGTCTCTTTCCTTTGCTAGTGCTTCCTGTTGTGCACGTCGCAAAGCCATGACCTGTGCCCTTGTGGTATCGAGAGTCTGATCAATGTCCCACACGATGTCCTTGGTTACCGTGTTAGCAGAACAGAGTATCCCGATGAATGACATCGCCTCACTGAACTGAGTTTGTAACTGTCCTATCATGTTTCCCATTTCTAGATTTTCCATCACCAGTTGTCCTATCTCTGCCGACATAGTCTCCACCTGTTCATTTGGTATGTTGTTGACTAAGGTGGCTATAGCATCCAACCTATCTTCGTGTCTGACTAGTCTGGCTGCCAAGAGTGGTATGGTACGATGAAGAGGTTCTCCAGTGATCGGAAGGACCCTGGATGCTGCAAATGATGATCCCTCACCAAGTTCCTTGTTGGTGGGAGNACTAAGGTGGCTATAGCATCCAACCTATCTTCGTGTCTGACTAGTCTGGCTGCCAAGAGTGGTATGGTACGATGAAGAGGTTCTCCAGTGATCGGAAGGACCCTGGATGCTGCAAATGATGATCCCTCACCAAGTTCCTTGTTGGTGGGAGTACCTTCTTGTGACCTCCAATACTTAAGGATTGGAATAAGGACTGACCATCTGCGAGCGTTAACCCGCTTGCGAGCCTTATGGATAGTTTTTGCATGGTAGTAAGGATCTGATGATGCAGGACGGATTGGATGGTTCCTTGGTCTATAGGGCAAAGGAGCACTTAGAGCTGTCATAGGTGTTGGATTATCTGTCATTGGTACTTTTGTTGTTTGCTGATAAAAGATGCTAGGTAAGATCACTGGTTCACCAGAAGAAGCAGTTCCCTTTTTCCATTCAGTTTCACCACAGATGTCTTTTCCAGCAGTCACTGGGTCATATGGTTGAAATGGGGAAGCTTGTCTGTTGCGCCTTATGGGGCCAGATGATGCTTGAAGTAAGGTTTCAGAGATACAAGGTTGTTGACTTTCCTTGTTCTTGCCAGTTGTTGGTGACATAGCCATAGGAGTTGGTGTTGGTACAATGGGTGCAGAGTTCTCATTTTCCAAATCAGGTATCAAGATAATGAAGTTGGGTTTTGTAGCCATGTTACTATAATAATCCCGATTAGTAAACAAAGTTATTAGCATAATCATAACATGTAAGCATATATCAAGTCATATAAGTAAGAAGTAATAAGAAGTGATAATTTTTACCGGATGCTGGATTGTAGACACGGAGGGCATGAAATAGCATTTTTATAAGATGGTCCAGTTTTAAGTGTAGTTATAGTCCAATGTTTAAAAACATCTGGTTCTCTATAACCGTGGCTCTGAGTACCAATCTGTAACACCCCCAAAAGTTGTCAATAACAGCGGAAGACTTTTGGGGTATTACTTCAAGGATCTTTGTCACAATTATAGTACATGACACAAGGTGTTATATAAAAGTTTAATTTATTTGAAATACCAAATATCTGAAATACAAGACATGTTATAAGTTTAAGACATGTTATAAGTTTAAGAACATGTTTTTATTCTGAAAGAAAGTATATAATTATTATAGTTCATGCCATGCTTTTGCCCACTCTTTGCTATCCAGATCCATCTTGTTCAGTTACCTGAGATAAACATGCTAAAGTCAACATAAAGTTGAGTGATATTCATAGGTTTAGGTTTAAGAGTTTGAATCACAAGTTAAGAATGCATTATAATCACATGCAATCAATAAGTTAAAATCAATGTTCCTGTTATTGCCTTAAGCTCATGAAACTCAACGATTTGACAGCCAATCATAAATGCAAATTATGATGGTAATAATAAGCCCCCAAGATAGGTATTTGTCAATAACCTATTTACCAGAACAATAAAGTGCGCCTGGTGTTTTCTCCAACAACCAAACGAGGATTGTCAATCACTAATAGTACTATCCACATTTATTTACGTTCACCCTTCAAGTGATTAAGGTTCATAATCGAGGGACTTTTGACAATAGTAACTTAAGCAAATAACATCAGCCTGACGGTATTACAATACCCGGTATAAAAGACTTGTGTTCGGTTTTGAGCATGTATCCCCCCCCCGGGAAAATAGTTAAAAGTGGGCTATGAACTCACCTTAGTTGTAGTAGTAGTTTCGTAACTCAACGATGTTTGCAACGGCTTCACACAACCTAGAATATAATACAAGTTTCAGTTGATAGTCTAAATCTGGTTTTATCGCGAATGTTTTGTGTGTTTAGTTATATACGAATCTTGTGTTTGTTTAAATGCCTAAAGTTCAAAAACAAAGTTATATATTTATATAACTTATAAGTAAAATGTTCGATGATTAATAATATGATTACAACGGAAACAATATAAACATATCGTCTAAAAGAAATAAATAATATATATTGTTTACGACGAATTTTATATATAACATATATATACAAGTTTTATATCAATAACACAATATTTTTAT
Source organism: Artemisia annua (assembly GCA_014162995.1). NCBI lineage: Eukaryota > Viridiplantae > Streptophyta > Magnoliopsida > Asterales > Asteraceae > Artemisia > Artemisia annua. The sequence goes on along the minus strand of LBNU01018187.1, from coordinate 186,888 downwards.
ATAAAACTTAATGATTATGTAAATGAATTATTATTTCAGATAAGTCCTTTAATTTTTCATTTAATTATATTTTTAAACTCTAACGATATATATTTTGCACCGTTAGTCCAAAATATATATTATTTACAATTTAAGTCCAAAAGTATCATTTCTTACAATATTTATCCACAAGTTTCAATAATTACCGTTTATAACTCTAAAATTATAGTTTGACAGTTTATACTATAAGTTTCTAAAGTTTACACTTTTAGTCCCTCGGTTAGAAAAATTTGCAAACTTAGTCCAAAAATTACCAAATTAAAAGTTTAACATTTTCATATTTTTAATAAGCTCAGGGTACTTAAATTAGCTTATTCCAACAGCTTATTTTATCAAAAAGCACTTATTTCCCTTATTGGGCCTTAACGAATTAAGTTAAGGGCCCAATAGTGTTTTTAGGTCCAATGGGCTAATGAGAACTTTGGGCTTGGTCTTGGGCTTATTTTATGAGTCTAAAAATGTTAGAGTTGAGGTCGTTGCATCAGCTTATTAGATAAGCTTATTGGGCTTATAAGCCCACGTCTAGCTTATATAAGTTTTACAAAACTGTTTTTGGTGTTTCAAAAGGGGTCGAGTATTTGGTTTAATTGAGTTCAAGGGGTCGAATAAAATATGTCTCCTATTTGTCTACCAAGGCGACAATGGGGTCAAACAATAAAAACGTAAGGTCGTTAGTCTATTTTAGAAATGACGAGGCCAAAGCTCACGTCCAAATCTCATTTCAAAAGTTGCTAAACACTTAGAAAATATTCTAAGTGTTTTCAGTTTTAACGAATGGTCAAGGTAGTCACAAAATGGGTCGAATACATTGGTCATACAAGGTTTTTAAGTTCGAATATTAGTATACCCCGTTTCTTAAGGTCCCAAATAATTAGTACATTCAAAGATAATAACATGTTACGTGTTCTTATAACGAAATAAATGCTCAAAGTAAACATGCAAACTCATTTGTAATGAAAAGGAAAACAATGGAAAAAAAGTCTAAGTGTTTTTAAGAAACCACGAATGGGTCAAGTGACCACTAAACGTGTCGAGTTACATGTTTATATGTTGTTATTATGTTCAAATCTTTATGGTACTTGTTTCTTAACGTGTTAAATATTGAGAACGTATAATATTATATGTGTGTTACGTTTATATATTTCGAATAATAAGATTAAAATGAAACGTAATATTCATTCTTCACATAAAATAGCAAAGTAAGAAAAAAGGGTTTTATGGTTCACCTCGCCTACTTAGGGATAGTATAGTGGTTCGTATGGATTGAGTTGGAACAAAGGATCAACGTGGTTTTCTTCTCGACCTAGCAAAGGTTCGAAACAACTACTTGGTTCCTCCTTGGATCACTTCTAGACTGCGTGCTCGTCTCCAACTGTTCGTCCCAACTTTGGCTCACAAAGACTCTCGTTAACTATATTATGGTATATTGAGGGTGTGTGTTCGTTTAGGGTTGCATGGGAAGTATTTATAGGGAGTTTGGAGTGGAAAGATAAGTACATGAGTCACAAGATAGTGTGTGTTGGCTCGTTAGGAGTGGTGGCACCACAAACTCATCCAATCGAGCAAATGAAGCCAAGGAATGTTCTCCTGTTCATTCTCTGACATTTCTGTTCATTTGAGTTGTCTTAGATGCTATTGGTGAGATTTAGAGGCGTGTAGGAAAGTTTGGACACGTTTTGTATTTGGTTGGTCACATGATTTCTTTCGTTTACTTTGATCAAGTTGAAGGCAGCGAACAAGTGTTATATGAAACGAAATTTATCATTATAGATTGTTTGCTAGGTTGTGAAACGATATGTGAAATAATATGTTGATGTTGTGTATTGAATTCGCAAAATAATAGGGTGCGTTTTGGGTGTGTCGAGCTGCCAAAGAAAGAAAAAAAAATAACATAGGGTGTGTTTTTGGGCTGTTAAGCCCATGTGGGCGTGGGTTTTGGTTTCGGTCCAGCAAGAAAAGAAAAAGAATAGATATTAAGAGCCCGTTTGGTTTGTGTTTAAGTTTAAGTGGCCCATTGGGTCACGTAGGCCCATTTAGCAATTTTGATGGGTCGGGTTACGGTCCAATAATATTAGTGGGTAGCCTCGGGAATTTTTGTAGGCTCGGAAAACATATAAATAATGTACGGTTTTTAAACGAAACGTATATTAATAAATATAAACGTTTAAATATTAATTCGCGATAATTTAGACTATCTAGGTTGGTGTGTGAGCATCGTTTCTAAGCAAACGTCAAATCATAATATACTGTTGTGATTTATATAATAAGTCATATATATTAAAAAAAAAATTTTGTCATACGTAAAAGTGAGAAATTAAATAACGTAATAACTTGTAAGTATTTACTAACCGTTGGGGAAAATTACGAGAGGCTACATAATGCACGTGGACAGATAGGCGTTTACGCGTTAAAGAATCGGCATGAAAATATTTCCTAGAGACTAATGAAACAGATAAGTTCGGTCAAATACAACCAAGTTTCATCCATTAAAAAAAAAAAGAAAAAGAAAAAAAAAACAAAAAAAAAACATGTATAAGAATCAGGGACGGAGCCAGGGGATTCCCGCGGATGCCCGTGCACCTCATGAATTTTTTCAGTATAGTGTTAATTTTTGAAAAAACATCGATTTTTTCTAAAGTCATCTTAAATGCACCCGGTTCATCGAAATATGTTTCTAGTATTATTGTTCAATTTTTTTTGTGTACCCGATCATCTTTAGTCCTTGCTCCGTCCCTGATAAGAATACACGTGTCGATAGTTTACTTTGGCACATGCAAATATGAAGCTAATATATCAAAGCCTATAGTTTAGTTTGGTACATGCAAATATGCAACTGCATGAGCAACGGGGCTCTCTTTTATTTCCAATGTTGTTGACCGAGAGAAAGGCTCAAATATACGGCTTACAATGACATATATCGTCGAAGGATGTAACAAAATCTAACAAAAACACAAACAAATCTTATAAAGTTGATGTTATATCATTTGCAATGGTCTCGGGGTGTTAAAAGTGGTTTAGTTATAGTTGTTAACACCGACGAAATTTGGGGTGTCTCGTGGTGTCACGAGACTCTTGTAAAATTATGTTTTGTAGTGTCAGATTTCGTAAAACTCTTTTCTCACTGCATCCAGTCTAAAAAATGTGCAACTTTATATTAGAGTTGATTTTTTTTGGCAACCGATCCCTTTAATACCTGGTTCTAGCACCTGTCGCAAATGAAAATAAATGTAATGTTGATGCGAAAACAATGATGGATATTGATAATGTTTAAGAGGGAGTATCATTTTTGTCGAGTTGAAACTTACTATTGTAAAATTACCTAAAATACATCAAATTAAAATAACATATATTTCAAGCTTTTTCATCTTTTTTTTTGAACGTTCAAATTCTTATATAAGAAAAAAAGGGGGGCTAGCGAGAAGCTAGATACAAGAGAAAAAAACAAATAGACATAATGGAATTACAGCAGAAACAAAACAAATTAAAAGTTAAAGCAGCTCCATTGTGACCAGCCGATGCCAAGCTTTTGAAGGTATTTATCTAACTATAAGTCCTTATAATCCCTCATAAGCCCGTTTCAATTGACCTGACATATGGAGGCTTATTGCTCATAAAAGCTTTCATAAATTTAAGTGACAAACATAACTTATTTTGTAAGCTACCTTATTTTCAAAGATTTTAAGCATTTATAAGCCGGTTGACAAACATAATCATAATTTTAAATCCGGTAAGACCTTGCCTTTTTGAGAATTAAGAGTTTCACAGGACATGAACTTGATATATCTTGCTTTTGAGTGATAACAGTCTCAAGATTTTTAACACTCTACCCCTGACTTGTTTATAATACTCGTTGGTATTTGGTTCGTCATAATATGGTATCCACCATAGTTGAGTTGTCTATGTCTAACCATCAACCATATAGTTACATTGTTTTCTCTGAACAAATACTTGCTCCTAATATCAAAATCTTTTATAAAAGTTTTGAACTAACATCAATGCATTTGCCTGTTGGTATTTAATTGTACATTCCAATTCCCCCATTTATAAGTAACATGGATCAGCTTGACCATTTATAAATCATAAATGTTATCTTACTTGAATTCATCCACCAACCATCCCATTCATATCGATCTTCAATTCTTATACACTTTAATTCAAAAAATCATCATTGATCTCATTCAAATATTTCTACAGTAGCTATTAATGCATTATATACAAAAAATGGTATTTTTGTTATAAGAGTACAATGAAACAAAGGTGAATGCTATGTGATTTAGGTGAAAAGTATGAACTATACATAATTCTTATGATCCCGAATGTGTCAAAAAATCACTGCGATGGCCGAATATCGAAACCGCCAGTACTTTCGAAAAATATAAAAGAATACCGGTTCATGAGATGTGTGGTTGATAGTAAGAAATTTTTTTCTTATTGGGTAACTATGGTTTCCGGCATTTTAATTGAATAATCTATAGTGTTTGAAACTACTGTACACAGATTTAAACCAAATAAAACTTTTTGTTTTCAGAAAGTTGGCATAGACATTTCAATATTGTTACAAGTATGTTACCCCTAAACCACTCTATAATATAGCGAGCAAATTTTATTATGCAACCTACTCAAAATGGCAAAATATACAACCAGGATCGGGTAAATCTTTAGCCTCTAATTATTATTTGAATACTGACTTTTTCTGACTTTCATCTCATGAGAATCAGAGATCATAAAGAGTAAGGTCGAAAACTATTTGGTTGGTTCTTTTTCCTGATCACACATCATTAAACCCAAAGTAATACACAAGATTTAATACCTGGTATAGCTAGGAAGTCATCATAGCACCACAGCTAGCTCTGAATACAATAATGCCATATTGGCATGCTGCATGCAACAGCTTTTACCTTAACTCTACCGTAAAAATTTGTCTTTGAAATTTTGCAAAAACGGTATATGGATTATGGAGTATTATGCTAAATTTTGTTCCAAATTATCAATTGCAAAAGATTGAACGTACAAGTATACTTCATTGAAAATAGGCCAGTCAGTGGCTAGCGGCTACGAGAAAATGTGTTTCAACATATAATGCTTGCATGAGTTCTTGTAGTCATGATAATCTTATTCAAACAGACACGTTAAACATCTTTTGTAAAAATGTTAATATCTAGTACGTATTAATATAACAAAAATATGTTATCATATCTCAATCTGTTATTGTGCAACACTTCAACCTGATTTTCAATTTAATGAGCACACAAACAAGTGCTGGAGTCATTATATATAACTCCTCGATCAACAGCCAATAAAAGAGTAGAACCTGTACGTGGTTGCATGTATAGTCGTATAATCTTTAACAAACCATTCTCTTATCTCGGGTAAAGTTGCACAGGTCACCAAGTAAATTAAAGTATATAAAGTCGGTAATGATATTTCGAATAGCTTTGAAAGATAAACGTTGTATAATGAGAATATAGATTGTATATACTCCGTGATAATTAGATTACTAAAAATGCGTGAATCGGTTTTAACCATGAATCCCACATAGGTTAATAGAGGAAACTATTGCTAGCTAATATACCATTTGTGTATGCCGATCCATTGTGTTGAGATTAGTATAGAGTTCTCAAATTTGATGCCAAACAGACGCTAAATAAGAAAAGCTAGCGGACTTTGATATCATATTTGAAAATATATATGAACCCTTAACTTTTAAAATTATACAAGCTCAGGTAGACAATTTACTATATTACTATTCAACTTTTGTCAGGTGTAAATGAGTCGAGCTTTTTCGAACTCGATTAAGAAGTAGACAATTTATAACTTACTACGTATTACTATTTGACTTAGAAATAAGCTTATAAGCTACTTAAAATATGAGATTTGTTGACACACTAGATTATTTGTAGATTATGCTTACTTTTTGAAAAAAATAAGCTACTTAAATTATAGGGAAAAATCTTTAAAAATGTACCATATTTGTCACAAAAGTTACTTCCGTGTAGCGAACAAAAAAAAATAGCTTTTTGATGTACTGAACTTTTATTTTTTGCCATTTTTTTTATGTACTATTGACATTTTTGCCCCTCAAAATACTAAAAATCCAAGGGCAAAAAAGTTACGAAAATACATCAAAAAGGACAAATATGAAAGTTCAGTACATTAAAAAAAACTATTTTTTTTGTACGCTACACAAAAGTAATTTTTGTGACAAGTATGGTACATTATTAAATATTTTTCCCTAAATTATAAGTTTTATTTACAAATATAACTTATAATAGATTATTATAATTTGTTTTCTTCATTATTTTTAAAAATCAAATGTTACTTTATGTAGCTTTTAGAAATAATCTCTTTTTATAATTATCTTCTTCATTTTCAATAACAATTATTTTTTCGAACATAATATAGTAAAAATAAGTATTTTCAAAAGTCAAGGGTTGTGAGTGTCTATATTTCAACTCTCTTATATTTCACTTCCGCAAGATTGGTCATTGTTGTAGTTGTGTGAATCTAAGGTAATTAGTACCCAATAGATTATCATATATCTCCACCATGGCACCATGAGGAGTCGAGGAAGGGTTCATATATAAGATTTAGGGACGGAATCAGGATCAAATATGTTGGGTGCACAAAAGCTTTTGTAAGTATCATAACTAAATAACACTAGAAACACATTTCGATTGACCGGGTGCATTTAAGATGCATTTAATAAAGATATATATAATTTTTTTCAAAAGTTAACTATCGAAAAAGTTTATGGTGTCCCGGGACCCCGCGGGAACTCCTAGGTTCCGTTCTTGCCCGAATAGTCATAACGCGCTCAACGACCGTTGTGGACCACACACTGTTCCATCCGTACCTCACCGTAGGATTGTAGTCAGCGTTTGTCTGTCAAGCTCCGAAGGAAGCAATCCTTCCTTCTTCATTACCTCCGAACCTAGCATAACTTTCGTTACCGTAACTTTTTCAGAAGACCGTTTTAGTGTGGAGTAGTTGTTCCCTAATCTTTCGCGAGAAATGTTCGATTAGGGAAAACTAGCTCCTTCGAAATATCCGGAAGAGATGATATCTCACCTGTCACCACTACACATAGGCTCACACGTTTCAATCAAACTTTTAAAACATAGTAGACATAAAGCACACATTTCGTTATCAAGATAGCCGATTATAGTAGTTATATGTGAAATACACATTTCACTATCGAGATAACGTGATTGGTACAAATATCAATTTTGCCTTGGTCGAGAGTTTAACATTGAATTTAATAGACATGTAGACCCCGTTATTAAATTATGACAATCACAACAGCGATGCATATTTGACGTTTATCTTCAAAACTATGGATCAAAATTGCGTATGTTATACTGTAATTTTTAGTCATACATATTACTATTGAATCACATATCATGCAACTACCAACGTTGATATATCGTAGAAACAAAAAAACAAGTTAGAAGATCTACTCTGAATTACAATATTACCCAAAGAAGTTACCCAAATTACAATTTTCTACCACTTGATTTAACTTTTTAACTAGAGGAAAATAAAACACTCCAAGGACACAAGTGGATTTTCAAGTGATTCATCACTATTTGAAGTAAACCGGTTACTCTCTTCTCTAACCCGACCCGACTTCAATTCGGGCCTCCGAGCCCTATCATTCAAATCGGATCCAACTCGACCCGGAGACTTCCCGGTCCTCCGAGCCGACAAGCTTCGCTCGATCTCATTCCGCCCACCCGAACAACCACCACCCGTAACAATACGCTTCCCCGGAGACCTTGACCGAGCCCCCGACAAATTGCCCGAAGCGGATCTCTGCCGACCCGTCGACCCAAACCCGGGTCCACGGCCAACTCTCTCCGGGTCGGGTCTCGGGTCGGATCTGACCCGACCCGGGGACTGATCTTTCAGTCTTGCCGGCGATTTTCTCGCCGGCTGAAGCTCGCCGGAATACTGATTCCGGTTACGAGGTTTTGACGGAGATCTTTCGATTATTTTTCGGCGAAAAACATCAATGTCATTATCCTCAAACGTTGTTGTAGACATATGATCTTGTCCAAATTTGTTTGTGTTATGTCTTGAAGCATTCTTTATAGAGGCACTTTCCATTTTTAGAAAGGGAGTTTGAGTTGGTGTTTCAGAAAGTACTTCTTTCACGGTTTCGACATCTACCGGAGGTGGAATTCGGTTTGATGATGATGAAATTTGGTGGAACTTAATTAGTAGATGGGGTTGGTTTGTTTTTGCTTAAGAAACAACCCATTATCTTGAAACTTATATATATTTTATAAATGTTGAGTTTTGAAGTGGTGGTTTGTTAAACTTGAAAAAGATTGGAACTTTCTAAAAATGGAAATAGGAGTGGTGGTTTTAGCTTTTTAGTAGAAGTAGTGACTAGTGAGGTTTAGTAGTGATACTAAAAACACGCATTTTATGCAAAACTTATAAAGATGAAGAAGTATATAAAAGTGAGCTAGAGATCAAGGGTAGTTTAGCTTTTTCCGGTGATGGTGAGGATTTTGAGGAGGGGGGGACAGAAAGGTGGGTGAAGAGATTGAGGTATAGAGAATGGTGTATTTATTGGTAGAGTAGAAGTAGGGCTGTAAACGAACCGGACGAACACGAACGGAGCCTTGTTCATGTTCGTTCATTTAATTTTAACCGGACAAATAAACGGACACGGACGCTTAAACGGACGGATTTTCTTGTTCATGTTCGTTTATTAAGAAAATGAGTTGTTCATGTTCGTTTATGTTCGTTCATTAAGACACTAAACGAACGCTAAACGAACATAAACGATCGAACATAAATGAAAATAGACAAACAAACATAAACTTCATTGAATTCTTCACAATATATTATTTTATAATTCTTGTTTTATTTAAACAAACCAATTTTTTAAATTATAAAATTAAAAGATATGATATATGAACATAAATAGACAAATAATCATAAACGAACGTTAACGAACGAATAATCGGACGTTCACGAACATAAATGAACGGACGAGACATTTGTTCATGTTCGTTCATTTAACTAAACGAACGTAAAATATTGTTCATGTTCGTTCATTTAATAAACGAACGAACATAAACGAACTTTTTACCGAACGGTTCATGAAATATTCGCTGAACGTTCAGTTCGTTTAACAGCCCTAAGTAGAAGGTACAAATGCAAATGCATGACAGTTGCAACGAGACCATATTGGAGGGAGCTAGCCATTAATAAAAGGAATTCTCAATTCAATACGGAGTAAATATGTTTACATTTTGTTTTGTTTTATTAAATAAAAAGGAAATACACAGTTTTCATACCTTAAATGCATAATGAATAAACATGTTCTTTGATGTACATAGTTTTAATCCATTTGTGAATCCTCTGATCGATTCACGACATTGGATATGGTCTTGCAAGCTCATTGTCGGCATTTGTGTATGGTAATAATGGTATCATCATTGTGTAGTTCCCTAGTTCAAAATGAAACCATTTGCTTTCAGTCATCCGGGGCTCGTAAGTTTTACGTATAGTATTGTCAGTTTAAATTTACTCCGTACTTCTTTTAACATATACTACTACGTAACTATATTTTTGTACTTGCATTTCTGTGTATTACATTTTTGTCATAAATCATAATTCGTGGCATAACCTTAATAGTATTTCGGTTTTCATTTTACTTGTTTAATGGCTTAAGGATTTTCGGAGTAATATCTTTGTTTCGTTACATACAAATATTTATAGATTTTTATGTCTCTTGGAAAAACCTCCCAGGATTGAAGGATTAAATTATAGTCAGCGTTTTGTCCTTTGACTCAAAGTGGAAGCATGGGTTTTTGACTCATTGTGGAGCATGGGTTTTAGATAGATAAATAAAATTCATCAACCATTTTGTATTGATATTGGAATTTCAGTCGTTCTAGAGACGAGAGTTAGTGCGTTAATTTCATATATTTCTTTTAGATGGTGATTTGAATGTATACATTTTTGAATTAGACACACACAATGAGAAAGAAAAATAGATTACGGAAAACGAAGATAAGTCCCATCTTGTTTAATATTTAATTCCCTGTCTAAAAATTAATAAAAAAAACAAGAAATGTAAGATAGAGGCAATCACAAGAAATGCAACAATAATATAAATGAAATGATGGAACAAACATGTCACGAGGAATAATCAACCAACAATACGATCATCCGTACTTGGCGTACTTGAAGCATCAGACGTAAAGCGTGGGGCTAGGTATTAAAAATCAACGTCCAAAAGAGATGCACAAAATCACTATTTTTTTCCAATCTAAATCTTTTGATGAAAGGTTGAAGAGATGATAATCTATGATTGTTCACGTTTTGTGACATCTCAATAAGATTTTATCAATGAAAAATGATGTCTCGGTTTGTGACATCTTTTGAGGAAATGTTGAAGAGATGTCACGTTTTGTGAGATCTCAACTCTTTTGAGATTAGACGAAGAAGGAAATTAACACTTTCTATCAATTGGTCGAGCAACACGAACCTATTATTAAAGTAAGTTATCTTCAACTTAATCTCTAATGCAATAACTCATTTTGGACTTTATATTAGAGATTTTCCGAGCAAAGAAACACTTCAATATAAGCAATTTGTTAATAATTAATCCCCGTGTGTACCTAACATATCTTTGATGTCATGTATAACCAAAAAAGAAACAAAAACATGACCTTCGTCTTCTTCGACTAAGTTGTATTGTAGTGATGATTGATGACTTGATATTTTGTTGGAGTTTTGTTGTTTCGAAAGACCAAGAAGACCAAAACATGTTATCTTGACCCTTGATGCATCACATGATACATCAACTTACATGTGACATTTTTATGATGCTGCAACACTTCATACTTACTCAAATACTCAAATATATGAGTAAATGACAAAATAATCAATTTTATGAATATATTTACCAAATATCTAACTTTTATTCATAAAACAAAACTACCCGTGAAATTAAGGTCTTGCTAAATTTTGCGAATTTTTAAAAAATCGGCAAAATGTACCAGGACCTTGCTAGTTTTTCTAAAAAAATAGTAAAGGCTTGCTAGTTTTTCTAAAAAATCGCAAGGTTTTATTAGTTTTTTTTTAAAAAAATCACAAAATCTTACTAGTTTTTCTAAACTTAATTTTACTCACAAAGACATAGTGAGTAATAAAAATACATGTGGCATACTCTTAAAAACATACACTCCAACAAACCATCCACTCTCTCCCATGGACCTTCTTTACACATATGTACTTTTATTGTTTGCTTGATGGATTCCATGTCAAAATTGTGTTTTAGAAAATATAGCAAGATCTTGCGATTTAAAAAAAAAGTAGTAAGACCTTGCGATTTTTTAAAAATTCCCAAATGTAGCAAGACCTTGTTAGTGTCATAGGTAGTTTGATTTTTGGATAAAAATTGAATATTTGATGAAACGTGTTTGTAAATTAGTTAAATTAGTTAATTTTATAATTTTTACCAAATATATTCTGGTGTAACTAGCTTTATACTTAATTTAGGTTTAAGCATTCACACTCTATTCCCGAGTTTTAATTTGGAGAGAAAAGAAGAGAAGTGTAGAGGAAATTAAAAAAAAAAAAAAAAAAAAAAAATTGCATTCCCGAGATTTTTGTGGCAAGAAGAGAAGAGAATAGGAAATGAAATTAGGCCAAAACTACTCTCCTAATCTTTTTTTCAAATTGGGATGATTTGGAGAGAAAGTTATTTTAAACCCTTTTTTTGCTTACATTACTCTTCTTTTCTTTTCAACTACAAGATAAAAAATAAAATTTATTTTCTCTCCTCTTCTTTTCTCTTTTTTTCCTCCTTTTCATTTCTCTTCTTTCCATTTTATACATTTTATACTTGGGAACAGAGTGTCAAACTTTGAAAGTTTTTAAGATGGAAGAAACAGTTAAAGACTTGGTGGGAGTAAAAACAATATGTTATGCACTCGTGAGCAAAATATTGAAAATATAACTCTTTTTTCACTATGTCCTTGGATTGAATCCCATGTAAATGTCTTTATTCTAAGCTAGTAAATTGTTCTTTATATTTTAAACTTTGCAAGATATACAAACTTAACGTTTTAAGATGAAAACACTTTGTAGTTTGTACAATCTACGCATAGGATACTTGGAAAATGGGGCATATTGATGTCCAATAAATTCTAAAACAATAAATGTGCTTGGCCTCTCCACATGTATGAAATTATGAGAAGCCCTCTTGTTATTCTTTACTTATCAATAGCAATATTTGATAAGATGTTAACTGATCGACTATTACTACGATAGAATTATAGAACAACATTTGTTTTTAGGATGATATGATCCGGAGTTCCGGACCAAGTAAAAATCCACACCCTGTTATCAGGGAATCCCAGACATTCAGAAAATTTCACTGATAATCCAAGAAACTATTATGTTACATTAATGGTACTTGTGGTTGGAAATATGCACTCCCTCGGAGCTTACCGACCACCCACCTCTTAACAAGCCGGTAGTAAAACAGCTATATCTCGCATGCTATCAGCCAGCTACATTTACCTTGCAAAAAAA
>LBNU01018187.1:156180-171376 GCA_014162995.1 Artemisia annua | reverse complement strand
ATCTTTATTAATATTCAGTTTCTCGTTGCTAATGATTAAACAAAATTACCAAAACATATTTGGGCGTGGCCACGCAAACATTTTGTCAATCCAACGAGTGGCCCATAGTATTAAACTTCAAAACAAATTTGAAGGAACAAATTCTCTTGACTACGAGACTAACCCATGAACTTTGCAACACTTCAGAAAACAACCCTTATAACTACCAGTTACGGTTAGCGGTAGATTGCTTCACTGAAATGCACTACATTCATGACACTTATCTGGCGTCTTAAGTCTGAGGATAACTAATTATGATTTACTTAGATAAGTCTAATCATTTAGTTTGGGATAAGTCCAATATCCAATTCATTGAATATCTAATTGTCTTCCCTTTATAATATTCTCATATTATAAACCAACAATGGACATGTTTAGAATAATAAATTATTCATGGATATAAACATGCAAAAACAAGGATTTATATTATTAAAGCAATGTAAATAAACAAACCATTCTTTATTTCATTGGAAATTAATAATCGTACATTACATCCTTTTATCCAAATACTAATCACAAATGGGCATGAAACTATCAGCTTTACGAAGACCTATACCTTCAGCAAGCGTGTAAAGCTTAGTGCCAGGTAAAGATTTCGTCAATTGGTCAGCTAAGTTATCATCTGTGTGAACTTTGAGTAACTCGATCTCTCCAATCGCCACTTGCTCTCGCACGTAGTGATACTTGATCGGGAAATGTCTGGTGCCCCTCATGAGTCCAGGCTCGTGGGCAAATGTGATTGCAGCAGAATTGTCGCAATACATTTTTATAGGTCGTTGTATTGAGGGCATAACTCCAAGTCCCGAAATAAACTTCCTAATCCAAACAGCTTCCATTGCAGCTTCAGAAGCAGCCACATACTCACTTTCTGTTGCAGACATAGCCAATATACTCTGCTTCTTGCTCCTCCAATCCACAGCTCCTCCATTAATAACAAAGACATATCCCGTCTGAGACTTCGTATCATCTTTATCACCTTGCCAGGATGCATCACAGTAACCTGTAACATCAAGTTCTGCCTTTGGATCTGGATTACCCCCATAAACTAAGAATACATCTTTAGTAGCCCTAAGGTACTTAAGAATATTCTTCACAGCAGTCCAGTGAGCTTCACCTGGATTTTGCTGATATCGACTGGTTAAGTTTTGAGCAAATGCCACATCCGGCCTTGTGCTTTTCACCGCATACATTATAGATCCTACTGCCGAAGCATAAGGAACCTTCTTCATGCGATTCACCTCTGCAGGTGTAGAAGCACATAATTTGCTACTCAAGCCATGGTGTTCTTGCATTGGCAAATATCCCTTTTTGGAATTTTGCATATTGAATCTCTTCAATATTTTATCAATGTAAGCACTTTGGCTTAATCCAATCAATCGCTGAGATCTATCTCGATATATCTTAATTCCCAGAATAAATGCAGCTTCCCCTAAATCTTTCATAGAAAAACACTTTCCAAGATATGCCTTGACTTGCTGCAAACTTGGAATGTCTTTCCCCATGATCAATATGTCATCGACATATAAAATAAGGAAAATTACATTACTCCCACTAGCTTTGTGGTATACACATGGCTCATCAAGATTTTGAGCAAATCCAAATCTTTTGATTTCCTCATCAAATCTTTTATTCCATTGCCGTGATGCTTGCTTCAATCCATAAATGGATCTTTGAAGCTTGCATACACGGTTTGGGAATTCTGGATTGACATACCCCTCAGGCTGCGCCATATAGATGTCTTCATCTAGGCGACCATTTAAGAAGGCGGTTTTGACATCCATTTGCCAAATCTCATAGTCATAGTATGCAGCTATGGCTATAAGAATCCTAATGGCCCTAATATCGGCTACGGGAGAAAAAGTTTCTTCGTAGTCAATACCAAACGTTTGAGTAAACCCTTGAGCTACCAAACGGGCCTTATAGGTGTGTACAATGCCATCCATATCAGTCTTTAACTTGTAGAGCCATTTACTCCCAACTACCTTGGCACCAGGAGGAAGGTCTACTTCAGTCCAAACTTCGTTATCATGCATGGATTGCATTTCCCCATCCATAGCAACCTGCCATTTAGCCTTTTCAGGACTTTTCATGGCAGCCTTATAACTAGTAGGTTCATTAAGATCCCCTAGTATAGACTGATCGCACTCTACATTAAGACATAGTCGATCAGGTGCTCTTATAGTCCTTTCGGATCTACGGATAGGAACCACCTCAACTTCTGGTGGAGGACCCAGACTATCTGGTTCTTCAGGAAGTTGACTAGTGTTTTCAGAAGGTAATGCATCAACATGATCGTCTTCCAGATCATACTCTCTCCCACTGAATTCTTGAGATATGAGTTCCTTTTCCAAGAAATCACCATACCTTGCAACAAACACTTTGTTTTCAGGAGGATAATAAAAGTAGTAACCCATCGTTTCCTTTGGGTATCCTACAAAGATGCATTTAACAGATCTTTGTTGGAGCTTATCAGCAGAGTCACGTTTAACATACGCCTCGCAGCCCCAGACCTTTAGATAAGACAAGTTAGGCACTTTACCGGTCCATAACTCATATGGTGTCTTATCTACCTTCTTTGTGGGAACCATATTGAGAATGCGAACAGCAGACTCTAAAGCATAATCCCAAAACGAGAAGGGAAGAGTTGTTAGATTAAACATAGATCGTATCATATCTTGCAATGTACGATTTCTTCTCTCAGATACACCATTTTGTTGTGGAGTATATGGAGAAGTAAGGTGCTGGACAATTCCTTCCTTAGCTAGATAATCTATAAACTCTTGACTCAGGTATTCACCACCTCTATCGGATCGAAGAGCTTTAATCTTCTTTCCGAGTTGCAACTCTACTTCTGCTTTAAACACTTTGAATGTTTCAAAGACCTCATGTTTATGTTTAAGTAAATAAACATAACCATAACGACTATAATCATCCGTAAATGTTAAGAAGTAGCTAGCACCCCTCCTTGACACATGTCTAAGTGGTCCACATACATCTGTATGAATAAGACCAAGTAGATCAGAAGCCCTTTCAATCCTATTTTTAAAGGGTTTCTTTGTCATCTTGCCCGCAATACAAGATTCGCATTTATCAAATGATTCATCATTGATCTTTTCTAAAAGCCCATCGCGTTGCAGCTTTTCCATGCGAGTCTTGCCAATGTGAGCAAGTCGACAATGCCAAAGATAAGAAGAATCCTGACCTTTCTTGATTCTCTTATGGTTGATGCTATAGACTGAATTATTATTGAAAGCATTATTATTATCATTCATGTCCAATTCAAAGATACCATTCACAGCAATTGCGTTAAAATAAAAAACACCATTTAAAGAAACTGAAATTGCATTGCTTGAAATAGTATGATGAAATCCAAGATCCAACAAACATGAAAAGGAAATGACACCTCTAACAATTGACGGTGCATAATGACAATTATTTAAAGATAGTACGAGACCCGAAGGTAACACTAAATTAAATGTTCCTATAGCTTCAACTCTTGCAGGCGCTCCATTACCAACGTGCAAGAATTGTTCCCCATAGGCAAGCTTCCTCTCCTCTCTAAACCCCTGCAAAGTATTGCAGATATGAATTCCACAGCCCGTATCATATACCCATGAATTCAGTTTATGAGATAAAGAAAATAATTCAATCATAAAGAACGCACCTGAAGTACTGGCTTGGCCAGCCTCACTTTGCTGCTTCTTTTGTCGCAAGTCATCTATGTAGAGCGCACAATTGCGTTTCCAGTGCCCCGGTTGATGACAGAAGTGACACGCCTGATCCTTCTTCGTAGGAGGATTCACCTTAGGCTTCTTGGGTTGGTTTTGATTCACCTTTGGATTAGGTTGATAAGCCAGAACCTGCTTGCTTTTGTCAGCCTTACCCTTACCCTTGTTCACATGCGATTTCTTCTGGATTCTACCCCCTTGAATTGCCAACACTTGTGGGGTAGGAGCCTTGCCCTTTGATGGTAGATGTCTCTCATAATCAACAAGCAGTGCGAGTAATTCAGAGACTGTCTTCCCCGAGCAGTGCATGTTCCAATTTTGCACAAAACCAGCAAAGTCCTTGTTAAGGGATCTGTTGATCAAGTGAACTTGAACATTGTCGGGGTAACCAAATCCGATTCTGTAAAGTTGATCGAAGAATTCCCTCATCTCATTTACATAATCTTCAACTGGTTTTCCATCAGCATGCTTGCAGCAATGTAGTTTGTCCAAAGACTCGTACAATTCAACTGCTGGAGTTTTTTCATAGCGCTGCCTAAGCTCGCTAATTATGTCATACGGGAAATAATGCTCAAACTTCTTTTGCATTACCGGTTCCATACTTTGAAGCATCAAACAACCGACTTCATTGTATTTACCAAGTGTGACTCTCCATTCAGCCTTAACCTGCTCGGTCGCTGTAGGACCAGTAGGTTCATCAGGGCAACGGGTATTCAAATAATCGAGTTTACCGGTCGCTTTCAAGACAATTCTAAGCGAACGGTACCAATCATTGAAATTCTTTCCAGTCAATTTGGCCCTTTCAAGATGATTCTTGAAAGCAGCAAACACGGAGTTATCGGGTTGAGCCATTTCTGCAGAAAGAAAAAGTTCAAACATTAGTATTTTCGATAAGAAAATATTTTCAAGTAAACATAATACCCATGGAAATATTCATATAACCATCTTAGTTTCTTGAAAATCTAGGATCCAACTTTTCATAATTTTACTACGTTAGTTGATCTGCCATATAGTAAATCATTATAAAAGATGGTAATCTGTCGAACAATAATTGGCAAACAATTTTCCAATTCCTAGAAAGTTATGGGATTTACTTCAAGTTGATTCAACTTGCCGTGTAAGCATGTTTTATCCCATCTCATGTCGTAAGCTCTGGTCTCACGGGTCAGCTTACTTAAGTCGACTAACTTAGAGACTGCAAATTAACCATGTGTGGACTATCGCACACTCGGTAATTTGCCTTGTCCTTAATCTTTGGTCTGGGTCTCACGTGTTACCAAAGAAAAATTCCAAGTGTCCTTTATCGTTAGATGGCATGTGACTTAAATTTTAGGGTATTAGTTTTTGATGTGTCAAAAACATGTATAAAGATGCATGCACTCATCTTTATGACATAAAATTTTGCAAAACAATTTTCTATCCAATTCATTAACACGAGTATCATCAAGTTTTAATTGGTGCGTTGAGAGATTACAACATTGCACTAAGAGGCTTCGCGCTAAGAGGAATCCGGGATGACATACAAGCGAGCGTAGAGACTGAATGTGTCTCTCTAAGGCCATAATTTAATGTGAAACCAAACTTATGCCTCACCTTAGAGCATGCCATTGAGCCCCAGAAACGTCATAGAACAGTCGCCTCAACCAATTAAAATTTTATGAAAACTCAAAACAATGTTTCACCATTATTAGTCATGTTTAATTTTTCTTTTGAAAACTACCCGTGTTATTGCTTACAATAGATAAACACATAACACTTAACAAGTAATTTAAAAGAAAACAATAAACAATTAATAAACAAATAAGATGAAACAAATAGCCACATGCAAGCTTAATTAGATCAAACCCTAATTAAAATAATTCTAGGTTATCATGTGCACAATTAATTAAAGCTTTCACTTTGCACAAGTGAGCCACATACATCGCCTAAACGATTGCGTAAGCTTAAATTAATTAATGCACCACATAAATTAATTTTAATTATAATTGGAGTCTTCCCCAATTTTAGATCTATCTAATTACTACGTGTGGATCACAAACTTGCACATACAACATAATAAATAATAATCCATGACTAACATGCATGTTTCGTCATGGATTCATGCAAACCAATTAGCAATTTGTACACATAAACATGTTACAAACCTAGGGTTACTAATCAATTACAATTAATGATTAATACAAAACACAAAACCCTAATTAGGGCTTGTGAATGAATCGTACCCCCCCAAAATTAGGGTTAGGGTTTAAAAAATTTTCCATAAAATTTTTAAAGATAAAAACCCTAGAAAACAATAACATGTTATCTAAAACAATCAAAGATACGTTTTTTATTGGTTTTAGTAATCAATTACATGTTATACATGGCTCGTGATGCCACTGTTGGAATTTATGTATCATGACTATCATATAAATAATTAAACAAAGTAGCACATATAGCGGAAGCAAGGATCAAGCATAACATGTTAATTATTAACTAAAACTTAAATAGAAAACATACCTCAATTGCACTTCTTGATTAGGGATTGAACAAGTGATGAACCCTAATTAGGGTTTATGTAGATCAATGAATAACCCCTTACCTTTTTGTTATTCGATCTCTTGATAACAACAATAGTGTGTTGTTACCTCGTTCTTGTACACACAAACTAAACCGTATTAAGGTTATGCAAGTAAACTACACAAGAACACTTTAGAAAAACAAAATCGACAAAACCCTAAGGTATAGGGGTGTACGATCGGTTTTAGGAACAAGAGGAAGAGAAGAAAAACTTTTGGTTATTGTGTGTGCACAAAAGGTGATAAACAAATAACCCTTGGTTTGTATTTATAGGAGAACAAAACTTGGAGCCAAAGTTAGGGCAAGGGTGCCCCCTTCCCCTTGGTTCGGCCGACCTACACAACCCACAAGGGTTCTAGATCTTTCTTTGTTTCCTAATTACACACAACCTCTTCTTTCCTTATATTCGTTTAACGGTCGTTAGTCATTTAACGGAAAACACTAACGGTCGTTACATTCTTGTGTCTAATAATAAATATAAATATATACTTATTATTTTTCCTTAATACTCATTTGTATCGTGTGCAATCCCGAGGTCTCGAGTTCGATTCTAGACATTTATCGTTAATAAAATTAACTACAATTTAACACTTTAATTACATAAATCTGCTTATATGAATCAAGTTTTTATGTATCAACCCCTCAAATAACATATGTATTTATTTGATATGCGAATATAATAGCATTTGGCAAAAACCTGACTCTGTGGTTTGATTTGGCCATGGAACAGCAAAACTTGTGCCATGTAACTCGTAAACTTATTTTGTGACGAACATCCCAACATTGCCTATGGTTTATGGTCCACTAATTATTTTGGCATGATCAACTATTTTACATACTCATAACTTATTTTGTGACACAGATTGTTACTTTGCTGTTGCTATTAATCTCTCTTATGCACACAATCAATCGCGAATGTCACACAACATGATTTGTTAGTTTTATTTCAATAGCTTGTCCCACATGGATAGAAATTAAAACAAAAATAATGAAACCTTTATAAGTTGGAGTGTGATGTTTTAGTTTGAAGTTGAAAAGAAGCACATCGCAAATACTTGTTTGTTGTGTGCTTTTCTTTCCTTTTTATTTATTTATTTATTTTATATTTAAAGTTTTTTGTGTATAGTTTTTTAGATTTTATGAGTGATCGTGTATTAACTGTGTAATTGAAAATAGCCTAATATGAACACCAGCTCTCTCCTTGAAATCCATTTGGGCTGAAACTAATTATAAGCACTTTTAGCGATTGTTCAACAGCAGTTTGGGAAAGTTAAGCCACTATTCATGTGAAAAAAATAGGTATTTTGGCAAAACCGTGATTTTTTGGTAAAATCCTCCAAACTTGACCATCTTACGATACACTTATTTGAATAAATGTTTTTTTTTCATCAATTCAATAAGCACTTAAATTTGCAGTCCTAAACACCTTCCGAATGTAGGTCTTTATAGATGAAAGTTATTCGTAGTCATATAAAAGAAACATAAAGACGATCGAATGATACTGGAAAAAAGATTACATATTCCAATGATCAAACATAAGCTCAGATGCAAATTTGTGCAAACAAACTTACTAGAAGCAGATTAAGAGAACTTTATTACGTAAATCAACTTATGTGAATCAATTTTTTATATACGCATCAAAACCTCGAATAACATATGGATTTATATGATATGCGAATAGAATGTGATTTGGCAGAAACCTGACTGTGTGTGTTTGATTTGGCTATGGAACAGCAAAACTGGTGGCATGTAACTCGTAAACTTATTTTGTGACAACTGACAAACATAGTTACTATGCTATATTGCTATTCTTTATTGCTATATTGTTCTGTGTTTGTTGTAAAAAAAAAAATACCGAAATATAGAAAACATACAAAAATTAAAAACATTACACGAAAAGAAAAAACAATCGTCCTATTTGTTTTTTACATGCTTCTAAACGATTTTAGCACTGGTTTGATATTATATTTGCCCCACTATTGTAAATAAATAATTATAAATCTCGTAATTTTTTCAAGATTCTTCCTTTAGAAAAGTTTCAATCAAAGCACGTTTTTCTTGCCATTCATGTATGCTTTAATCATATTATCTTCAGATGTGCTCGCTTTGTCAAACTACACAGCTAAATCGATAATCGCTTGCATACGAATTGTTTGGTCACTAGTCTTATATATTTCGCAAGTATTAGTTTAAGAAGTAAGTCATGGAAACACTGGACCCGGAGATATTTTTTAGTTTTTTTTTTTCTTTTTTAATTTTTATTTAGGGGTTTCTTTTTTAATTTTTATTTTATTTCTCGATCACACGGGATGGTAAGCCATAGAGCTCGTTATTTATAACGCCGTTTTATAGCACCAACCGATACCAGAACTTGAGTTATAGGGCATGGCGCCAAAATCATAGGCTAAGGTATCAGATTTTTTATTTTTTTATTTTTTTTTCACAAGGGTGTTTTATAACTTGAGTGATGAGTGATGTGTTTTTCAGTTAAGTTATGAATACCACTTTATATATTTATCTATTTTTTTTTCACAAGGGTGTTTACCAAAAATCACGATTATCGTTCCTATTCAATTTAACTACAAGGACGACTTGTAATTTTTTTTTCTTTTTTTTTTTAAAATTGGCCGTCGTTTTCCAAACAACAATTCTTATATAATTGAAAAAGGTATGACAAAACGTATACAACACCAATTCTCAATTAATGCATAAAGCACTAGAAGCTAAAACACAACGACCCTCCTGTAATAACTTGTCGTAGCTATAGTAAAAACCAAGTGATTGATACACTCGTAAATTTGATCAGGATACTCAGTGTACAAATATATAAAAAAAAAGTTATATTTACAATATAACTATTAAATATATTTGAAGTGTTCCAATCAAATATAAAAATATGTAAATCACCCCAATGTTTAAAGAGAGAGGTTATAAATACCCCCAAAAATACAAGTAATACCCTCTGGTTTGTAGGTTATTTATTTATTTATTTATTATTATTTTTTAATAATTTTATTTATAGTATAAAACTGTAAAACGAAAAATGCAGAAAAAATATCAAGTTTAATAAGTAAAAAGTATTAAACTGTTAAAAAATAAGAAATAAAAACTGATAAACAACTGTGTTATACTGTAAAGAGTAAGGCTGGGCATAATGGATCTGAATATATCGGTTGTTCATGTGGGTCGACCGATTTCAAAATCGGTTGTGGACAGTGTGGTGTAAAAATGAATATTGGTCGAGTTGTATGGTTTTGGGTGTATCGGTCGAAAACTCGACCGATTGTATACACACATTAAGTTTGCATTCGTTTGATACAAAAAAAAAATAATATTAACAATAAAAAATAAAAAATAAAAAAAACTTGGTCATCGATTGTGGCACTTGGGTCATGTCTGGTCGTCGGAGAGAGAAAGTTGACGTGTCAACTGGTGACTTGGTTCATGTTGAGTCACCACTGTGCCCAACCTAAGTAAAAAAAGGTAAAAAGTACAAATACCCTATTAGTACAGTAAAAAGTACCAATAACATAAACCATATTTAAAGCCAAAAAAGAGTTATATATCTCTGTAAATGTACCACATGATAGTTGTCTTTAACCTAAGAGCCCTAATTCATCCAATAATTGTTTAGTTAAAAAAAAGTGATTTTAAGCTTTTAACATTGTATTTAAAAGGACAAATAGGAACAAATTTTTCCAAGACACTTACAGATAGAAGACATTGTACCGTTCAAAAAAAAAGATAGAAGACATTGTATTTGACATTAGACATTTCTTTAAAAAGTAATGAAAAGAATGGAGGCGTGATAGTGGCATGCATGGTAATTAGTGCGAAATATGATGGGTCATGATTTGGAGAGAATGGAGGCGTGAGCATGCTTCGCTTGACTTCCCTTTGGTTCTCGAGATATTCTCTCGTGGTCCCTTTCTACTCCAACAACATGTACCTCTATTCATTCGTTTTAACTTTTTTCTGCAATGTATGATAGTATGATACTACCTGTCTTTCTGCAACATCCATTCACTTTATTTGTCATTTTCTACATTAAATATTCATGTAAGAAATTTTTGTCACTAATCATCTTTTAGTTTTTAAAAAATTAGCAATATAATTATTTTTCCTTTATTTTCTTTATTTATTACTGTAAAAGTTAAACAAAATCTTGAAAAAATTACTCCCAAACACTTTTTTATCCATTTCATTTTTATTTTCTCATTCCTCATATTCATCATCTTCTTCTTCTCATTATCTAAAGGGATTGTCTAACCAATGCCCTAAGGGCATTGGATAAGAAAGGCAGTGACCCCACAAAAAGTACAAAAAAGTACGTCCTGACCCATAAAAAATGTAAAAACATGTAGGGCCCTGAGTACTTTTTTGTACTTTTTGTGGGGTCTCAGCCTTTTTATCCAATACCCTTAGGGCATTGGTTAGACAATCCCTTATCTAAATCACTCACCATAAAATCAATGGAAAATTACGTAAATATCCTTCTAAAGATAGATAATTGCGTATATATCCAGCCAAAACTCTTAATTGCATATTTATATTCTTCTTAAGACTTAGATATTTCATATATGTCCAAATTATTGTTTTACACATTTAAAACATTAAAATACATGATAATGCATTTAAAAGACTTTGAAAGGATATATATATGCAATTCCCTTTAAAATCAATTACAACTACCATAAAAAATCAAACACACATAAAACACCTATGCTTATCACCAACATCACCCCAATCATCACAAAATTTTTGGTGGTTGGATTTGTGAACACCAACATTCGCTACCTACACCAGAGTTGGTCATGAGTTTTTTGATGCCCTTGGCAAGTCGGTTAAAAAAATGCCCCTTGTAAACAAACGAAACACCGCTTTTATGGGCTTGGTGTTAGAACAAATCCCTTTAGATATGGCCTTGACCATTTAAACTCTTAATTATGTCTTAATGACACAATTTACCCTAACTAACAAATGGCGGTTATATGATGAATGTAACTGCCATACCAGAAATATAAACAGGGAAGTGGTCATTTTTCTGTATCTTGTCTCAATCCAAACACCAATTTACTTGAGAGAAATCCTTCCATCGGATTATTGACATCACTACCGGAATCGACTAACCCTAACGCTATGGCTTCATAATCTAATCATAATCCTCAGTCGATTCTATCATCAAATAAGTTTAATTTAATGTTATTGTTATGATATAATTACATGGGATGGATCATGTGTATGTTTAATTAATCTAACATGTGGTATCAAGAGCGATTTATATCTCATGTATGAAATAACAACTAATTATTTGACAAGTAAATAAATTAATCTGTGATGATATATATGATCGCCTCTATCTTGTGACGGTAGGAATTGTGGCGAATTATTTTGCTAGGGTTATGCAGTAGGGACATATGATGAATTGCAAAATTTAAAGAACCATAAAATAATTGATTATGTTAGTCAATTGTTTGAATAGCCCAATTTAATAATCAGATGAAAGTGAATTGAATTGGTGGTCCTTGTTTAATTTATGAAACGCATGACCAAACAATAAGTAAAATAATTAATTCATCGTATTATACCCTTTTTCTATTTGAATATTATGAACCTGCTGTTTGAATTGCTACTGTTATGCAATAAATTTATAACATGAAATCATGCATGCTATATAAATTCATGATTCCATATGATAGATATTATGTGATAATTGTTCATAGAGTATGCTTCATAACGATTTGCATATACGATCACTAGTTGACGAAATTATCAAAGATTCATAAGTTGTTGAATTTGTTAATGTTAAATGNAATCAGATGAAAGTGAATTGAATTGGTGGTCCTTGTTTAATTTATGAAACGCATGACCAAACAATAAGTAAAATAATTAATTCATCGTATTATACCCTTTTTCTATTTGAATATTATGAACCTGCTGTTTGAATTGCTACTGTTATGCAAGAAATTTATAACATGAAATCATGCATGCTATATAAATTCATGATTCCATATGATATTATGTGATAATTGTTCATAGAGTATGCTTCATAACGATTTGCATATACGATCACTAGTTGACGAAATTATCAAAGATTCATAAGTTGTTGAATTTGTTAATGTTAAATGGTAACGTGTATGTTAATATGGAGAATCAATCCAGCGAATTGTTATTTAGATTAATATATGAGTTTATTCATGCCATACTATGAAATTGTTCATGTTATCACTCAATGAACCCAACGGCTATTTGTATANGATGGTTCGCCCTTTGATGCCTTTTCAATAGATCTAACCGTAACCATTGCAATTAGACGCGTCTTTACCATGATGACGGTCAATTAGAGACGGTTTAGTGACGATTTAGTAACAGAAAAACTGTCACTAATTTCAATTTCGTGGCAATCACTAATAACAACAAAACTATAATAAGTAATGTTCCAACACATTGCCTATGGTTTATGGTCCAGTAATTATTTTGGCATGAGCAACTATTTTATATACGCGTAACTTATTTTGTGACACAATCAATAGGGAATGTCACACAACAAGGTTTGTTACTTTTATTGATCAAGATTTGTTACTTTTATTGATCAATAGCTTGTCCCACATGGATAGAAAGGAAAAGTAATGAAACCTTTATAACTTGGAGTGTGATTTATTAGCTTATTCAAGGCAATGACACACTGTGCACTTCTTTGCCTTGGTATTTTTTATTTAAACAAAGTTTTTGGTGTATAATTGTAAGTTTTTGGTTTTATTTAAATTTTTGGTGTATAATAATGTATATTCAAAAAAAAAAAAAAAAAAAAAAAAATTTTAAAGGAAATATAAACAAACAACCAAAGTTGCTGAGAGCAAATGTATGCTCATGAATCATGATCATGTGTTACTAGGTGACCCAAAAGAATGTAACTCGATAAACCAATTCAAAAACGAATACAAATAAACAACCAAAGGTGCACGTGAGTAAACGTATAGTCAATGATCCATGAATGAATGATCAGCTGTGTACATGTGTGAGAATTAGTTGTTATATAATGTGTACACACGGTTCTATAGGTTCATCGGTTAAGCATGTAACATCCCGCCTACTGGTACACAATATTGTCCGCTTTGCCCTGGCGGCTCACGGCCCTGATGGCTCGCGGCCCTGACGGCTCACGGCTTTGCTTTTGTGGCCCTCGTGTGAGACTTCCCGGCTGGTCACCCAGGCCAGTGCTACTCTCACACGAGCACGCTTAACTGCGTAGTTCCTGAGAACCCTACTCGCAGTAGACCACAAAACGCGTTGTGTCTGATAAGGCGAATGTTAGCTACTGCTCACTGCTACTTTTAACAAACACACTTTTTGTCTAACGTTATATGCATGTTTTATAAAATAGATCGAGAACGATATTGTAGTGATGCAGTTGGTGAAGTTATGAACACGTGATTTATAAACTGTTATTAAGACGTATAATAAAATGTCAACTCGTATATAAAAGTAAGTTTTTAGACATCATTTTCTTATAATAATTGACGCGTTTTTTGTTAATTAGCTACGAATATATATTTTGTTTTTAGGTCTCGGAACAGGAAATGCTACTTGGCTTAGGAGGGAAAAGGCTAAAAACATTATAAAGATGGCTACCAATAACATACATACAATTGCACAAACCCATGTTTCTTAGGCTAAACACAGTAATAGCAAAACGATCGATCAATCCACCAAACGATCGATTGCTTCTTAGTGTGGCATGATCAAACGATCGATCGATCAATATGCAAATGGGATATGTGGGTCGTCCAAGCGATCTAGATCGTCCAAGTTCTTGTGTGTGTTTGTGTGTAGTTAATTAAATATAAAAGGTATTTTTGTGGGGTATGTTTTTTGTAGTGTAGGTCGCCTTACTGTGGCAACCAATCGCCTGAAAGTCGCTGAAGAGAGAAAGCTAACGTGACAGATAAAATGAGGGATATTGACCCTCATTAGTGTGTTTAGCCTTATAAAATGTTAAGTTATCATGTAAATATTTTTTTGCAACAAGTCTTAACTAACTTTTATTAAATGTTTCTGATTAATTTTTTGCTTAAAATAATACATACGGAGTATAACACAATAAACGGCCTCAAACAAAAAGAATCAAACTGAAAAATTAAAAGTAAACCAAAAGAGTAAACTGAAATAAAGCATCCTGTGGTTTGTTAAATTTTATAATTTACACCTCTATCAAATAATTTTGGTCATTTACATCCTTCGTTGTATGACAATATACACCCTTTAGTGAAGAAAAAAGAAGATGAACATGAATATTGTGTTGAAGGGTTGCAGCATCATCAAGAACAAAAACAAATACATCCTTGTAACAAGCAAAAAAGACAAAAAAAGCCTCTCATGTTAGATTCACGTTAGTAGATAACGGGAAAGAGTTTGCATAATTCGTCCCTAAGGATGTATATTACTATATATATTAAATAGAGATCAAAACGCTGCCGTTTTTGCAGCAATTTTGTAGCATGGGCTCCTGTTTTCTTTCTTTGGCCTCTTAACGTGGTGAAGGCCCGGCCCGTAGTTTTTTTTTCCTTCCACCGCCTATACTGAGATATTATTATCTGGACATTCTAGATTCATCCACACAATTCTTCATCCTTTCAAACGACAACCACCACAACTACTTTGAGTCACTAGCAGTTGAGGATGATGGAGAAATCTTACTGTCAATAAGGTGTGTTTTATTTTTTTCTTTTGTTTCTGCTTCTGTTTTTTTGCACCAAAAATCAGGTGTGAGGTGTCTTAGGGTTTAATCTAATGAATTTGTTTGAGGTGAATTAGGAATTGGGGTCGTCGTTGTGGTTAATGGTGTGGAAAGTGTAGATGCTTAGGGTGCT
>LBNU01018187.1:133941-156030 GCA_014162995.1 Artemisia annua | reverse complement strand
TATATATATATATATATATATTTATTTTGGTATTTTTTGTCAAATTATGAAAATGAATGGCCAAAAAGGATTTCATGTAGCAATTCGATTTTGAATAATCAAACTGTGCAAACTGCGTATTTGTTTAAAAAAATTTATAAACTAATCATGTTATGAATTTAAAGAGGTACATCAATTTTGGTAGGGATTTCATGGTGTTCAGCCTTCTGGGTCGACGACGCTCCCTGCATCATTTCCAACATCGATATCTGTTCAAACGGTGTCTTGCAATTCTGCAATTCGAAACGGTAACCACAATTCTTCTATGGTATAAACTGTGCATACTGTACATTTATTTGTTACTGTGCACTAAAGTTGTTACTTCAACTATGGATAACATCTTTAGATATTATTTTCTTTTAATGCAGCTCATCAAACATGAAGATGGAGTGCCCCATGCCTTCCTCCCTGACATTTTGTACTCCAAGGAAGAAGGAAGGAACAAGTATTTAGAGACGTTGCTTTCAGTGCAGAAAAGTTTAAGAGGAGTCCATACAGGTATATAGCTAAATTGCATTATATGTTTCAGTCAAAAAACACTAACTCCATGTCTTCTTTTATAAAAGACACCCCATGTATTTTAAGATCATATAACGTTATCTGATCAAAGTCTTTTTGTTCTCTAATGTGGGTCAAACGGGTTGGTCAGGGTTACGCTGACTCACAAATATAAGTTCACTATCTGTCTTGATATAATATGATATGTTTTCCTTCAATGTGGGTCAAACCGTAATATTTATGGAGTTAGTATAGGGGTAAGAATTATAAATCGCACACAGCCAGGTTAGAATACAAATAAACTCTCTGTTATACTTCAACATTCGTATAAAGAGTACGATCATAATGATTTCTGACTTTTCTATAGGAAGTATTATGAGCGGTGCAGCTGGGATGAATTCATGGACGATGATGTGATTGAAAGTGGAATACCTGTGAGGCTGTGACTATGAAAGTAGGTGAAGAGAAGGAGGTTAGGAGTCAAGGTTTGAAGAAGAAGTTGTTGAAAGAAGGTTGTCTACACGTTTAGGGATACCAATGCTATGTGGGAATGACGATGTCAGCGGAAACAGTAATGCTTTTGGAGCCACCATTTGCCCAGATAACGTTTTGCCAAAGGCATAAAGTATTGCAATAAGTAACCTAAACAACCCATTCAAGGTGCTTATGAGTATAGAATTCTGCCTCACGGGTTACAAGTAGACATGGTAAACACATTAATAGAGTCGAAATAACATGTTTTGTGTAATTAGTAAGGTTAATCGGGCCAAGGTAAAAATGCCCATGGCTTAAAGCAACGCATAAATAGTGACAGATTCTCATAAATTCTGGCCAAACTAATATGTCATGTTTTTCTGCTATTATTTGTATGCAGGACATACGATTCCACATGGATCAAACAACGGCTCCAGTTAATAATTAAGCGCTTAGTAGCTTAACGAAACCAAACCGAACACCAGCTATAATTAGTGATAATACTATTATAGATAACGAAAGGATAGCTGGAGGAGATATGCAGGNTTTTTTTTTTTTTTTTTTTTTTTTTTTTTTTTTTTTTTTTTTTTTTTTTTTTTTGTGATTCAGCGGGACAACAGGTTTTGCATGATGATCGAGAGCGATGTTGTCCTTTGATGTCGAAGTTAAAGGTGAATAGGATTTGTTACATGTTTTATTATATGGCTCTGAAAATATGGTTGTATGAGGAATTAGTCAATTTATTTATAGTCGATTTGAAAACAATTGCATACAGGTGCCCGCGCTTCTTGCAGTTTAAGACAACGTCGTATTCAACAAGTTGTGTTAACCTCACAGAATGTTGTTGCACCTTTCCAAAATCAGTTTTCAGAAACCGTTTTAACAGATTGTGGTAACCATAAAATTTTTTCCAAAAATGCTTTCTTAGTAATGTTACGGCCGACTGTTGTGTTGTTTTTTTGAAATGCTTCTTACACAGGCGTATCACATGCTGTTGTTATTATTCGACAGGAAAATGAATGTTATTCTGATACAGAGGGAAATTGTGAACATATAGTAATCATGTGTGCTTGATAAACGTTAACATTAAAGGTGATTATTAACTTTCTTGGGTAACGTATTCTATTTCTATTAAAATACAGTCTTACTTACTATCCTTATGTTTACTATTTGTTTTCATTTTCGAAAATCATTTCATACAGATGTAGGTTGTCTCTGTGGTAGTAGACGTACATCTCAAAGGCGTGGATGCAACAATGATTAGAAGCATATGATTTGGTTGATTTACCATATCTGTTCTTATATGATTTAGTTGATTCACACAATAAATTGCAACAGCAGAAACTCGATAATGTTCAGGACCAGGTCTGTGCTTATGTTCTATTTTATCGTGTTGATTTACAGATAAGCTTTTAAGAGCTCATGAACTTTTTGTATGCTATTGTAACAAAAACAAAATCGCTCTAAACTATGTACTGGGGTTATCAAGTATGTATCCAAACCATGTAAGTGTAATACTCTTCTCAGTAATAACACTAAATGTTTTGGTATTGATACTTTGTATTACTCTGCAAGTGTAATCACATATTCATAGGTGTCACTATTTGACTTTAAGCCTATAATTAGTAAAACTTAGCCAAAAGGTATAATTTATATACGTTGGGATGTTAGTTCAGTCGAGAAACGGTTTGATTTGAATGAGATAATGAAGGTGTGTGGTTTGTCACGAACAAGACACAACTTCATTATCGCAATCAAAATGTTTCCACCACTAAAATCTTTTGCCAACTTGACAAACGCCCGAACGTATATGAACTCTAGCTTTTAGCTAAGTTTTATTGATTATAGAGTAAACGAAATTTCACAATAACGGAGCAATATGCAAAGTGAATGAATGATGCCAAGATTTATAGGAATAGCTTAGTGTCTGCTATCAAAACTTCGGCTTTGTACTTCTATGATCAACGGCGTGAAACAACGCCCCGCCGCAACGCGGCGGGCCGGCGCCCGACTCGTTGTCTAATGTTTGTTGATGGAGGATTGTAGATGACCAAACTTATTTGTTAGAGATGTAATTGTGAAATTTGACAAACCAAAATTATGTATTTTGTGGTTTAACTAATACATAGAACCTAATTATTCCAAAACAGAATACATTAGCAAGACAAAGTCACATTTCGTAGTCATAGCCACACTTATTATATTTATGAGTGTCCTAAAAAAGCATCAATACAAATTACAAGAAAGACAATCATTGAATTCCGTTATAGCACAAAGTTTTGATGAGTGATCTAAATACCTAGAATGTTAATATCTAGACGGGGTGTTGTTCATATGCCGGTAATCAAGCATCATCTTGAGCACTTCCACCAATATGTGCTTCGTGAGTAACAATGTAATCGATTTCATTATGACCAGAAAAGCTTAACCCTGCATCACACATACATCAACATTGAT
Organism: Artemisia annua; assembly: GCA_014162995.1. Taxonomy (NCBI): domain Eukaryota; kingdom Viridiplantae; phylum Streptophyta; class Magnoliopsida; order Asterales; family Asteraceae; genus Artemisia; species Artemisia annua. The sequence goes on along the minus strand of LBNU01018187.1, from coordinate 152,562 downwards.
TAAAAATCACCTTTTCCTTTACCTAAATCTATTAACACTACTAGGGTACTAAACGTTCAAGGACTGATTTTCCTTCCTTTTACTTTTGATTCTTCTCATGTACGATTTCCTGAAAGTCAAGGATCAATTATAAACAGATTCTGAAACATATAGTATTTTTGTATGATCTTACATATGTCCATCCAACATTTGATCCACATTTGACGCAGAAAATGTCAGCAACTGTGTGCAGGCCGCTTATCATCATCCTATCTTCCTTGACTCCAATAGTGACATTTACGCTATGAAACATAACAAAACGTTTAATAGAAACAAGATTTTTCTTAACAGTCAGACAATAAGTTGGTTAAACTTAGAGACAGGTAGTAATTCCAAAAATTATCTTGTTACCAAATTGATTTGCTTTTCTGACTTTAGATTTGAAAGTTCCCAAACTAGCATTTGGGCAACCAGGCAACTCCACTGTAGCCAACCATGGGACGCCAAGTGTCTGAAATTTTGGGCAACTTGTGTATTTTTTGGGCAACTTCGGACACTTGGCGTCTCATAGTTGGCTACAGTGGATTTGTCCAGTTGCCCAAAGGCTAGTTTGTGAACTTTCAAATCCAAGGTCAGAAAAACAAATCAACTGGGCGACAAGGTCATTTTTTGAATTATCCCTTTTATAATTATGTCAATTATCACTTTATCAGTTTAACTCAGATTAGGGGCGGAGGCACATGCAAGTAGGAGGGGGCAGTGCCCTCATCAATTAGCCCATTAATCTTAATATTAAAAATTAGGGTAGTGATATCTCCACATAGGAAGTTACTTCATACACATAATTTTAGTGGGGTCTACATAAATTTTATTTGTAAAATTTATATGGGTCCCATAAATATATGTGTATGAAGTAAATTACTATGTGGAGATATCACCTCCCTAAAAATCTAAAAATTATATGTAGTGTAACTTTTCTTGTTTTTGGGCCTTTCGTTTTGGTGCCCTCAACCAAATTTATATATCCAACTTAAAAGCCTTAAAACAAATTTACTTTGAAAGGAGACCGCCTTAATCTTTTTTTTTTTTTTTGTTTTTTTTGAACAGAGACCGCCTTAAGAGTCCAATAAAATCCACCCCAAAACTCACATTCCCACACACATTCCGTCATTAATTACTCACCGTCATTAACTCAGGATGGATGATAGTTTGTATGATGAATTTGGAAACTACATTGGACCAGAAATCGAGTCTGATGTAGACGATGAGGATCTTCCTGAGATTGATAGGGTCGAGTCTGATGATGAAGAGAATGCGGTTGCAGTCAATGTTGATATGGATAATCAAATTGTTGTTGCGGAAGACAAGAAATATTATCCAACAGCTGAGGAGGTGTATGGTGAGGAAGTGGAGACGCTTGTTATGGATGAAGATGAGCAGTCGTTAGAGATGCCTATCATTAATAAGCCGGTTCAGAAGGATATCGAGTTTGAAGTTGTTGGTGTTAAGGATTCATCGACGTATGTGTCTACACAGTTTTTACTGGGGCTTATGTCGAATCCGACTTTGGTTAGGAATGTTGCATTGGTGGGGCATTTGCAGCATGGGAAGACGGTTTTCATGGATATGTTGGTTGAGCACACTCATCATATTTCGACTTTTGATCATGAGAAGCATATGAGGTATACGGATACTAGGGTGGATGAGCAGGAGAGAAGGATATCTATCAAAGCGGTTCCTATGTCATTGGTTCTTGAGGATAGTAATTCCAAGTCTTATATGTGCAANTGTTATTTTAATAAAATTCACCTAAACTCATCTAGACCCATTTAAATTATTTAACAATACCCAACTATACCCATCCCCTTAAAAGTATTGACCCAACTTGACCCAACTTTTTCCCATGGGTCTTAAATTGCCACCTCTACTGATGATGAAGAGAATGCGGTTGCAGTCAATGTTGATATGGATAATCAAATTGTTGTTCTTGCGGTAGACAAGAAATATTATCCAACAGCTGAGGAGGTGTATGGTGAGGAAGTGGAGACGCTTGTTATGGATGAAGATGAGCAGTCGTTAGAGATGCCTATCATTAATAAGCCGGTTAAGGATATCGAGTTTGAAGTTGTCGATGTTAAGGATTCATCCACGTATGTGTCTACACAGTTTTTATTGGGGCTTATGTCGAATCCAACTTTGGTTAGGAATGTTGCATTGGTGGGGCATTTCCAGCATGGGAAGACGGTTTTCATGGATATGTTGGTTGACCAGACTCATCATATTTCGACTTTTGATCGTGAGAAGCATATGAGGTATACGGATACTAGGGTGGATGAGCAGGAGAGAAGGATATCTATCAAAGCGGTTCCTATGTCATTGGTTCTTGAGGATAGTAATTCCAAGTCTTATATGTGCAACATTATGGATACACCTGGACACGTCAACTTTTCAGATGAGATGACGGCTGCTCTAAGGCTTGCTGATGGGGCGGTGTTGATTGTTGATGCTGCTGAAGGTGTCATGGTGAACACAGAGCGAGCAATCAGGCATGCGATCCAGGACCGCCTACCTATAGTTGTCGTGATAAACAAGGTTGACAGATTAATAACTGAGCTTAAACTACCTCCTAAAGATGCCTATCATAAGTTGAGACATACGATTGAAGTCATCAATAGTCACATCACTGCAGTCTCTTCAACTGCTGGCAATGTTCAAGTCATTGATCCAGCAGCAGGAAACATATGTTTTGCTAGTGGTAGTGCAGGATGGTGCTTCAGTCTTCAGTCATTCGCGAAGCTATATGTTAAGCTTCACGGCATACCTTTCGATGCTAACAAGTTTGCATCTCGACTTTGGGGAGATTACTATTATGACCCTGCTACCAGAACTTTCAAGAAAACACAACCTCCGGGCGGGGCAGAAAGGTCATTTGTGCAGTTCATTCTCGAACCTCTTTACAAGCTTTACAGCCAAGTAATAGGAGAACATAAAAAAAGTGTGGAAACAACGCTTGCAGAACTTGGTGTGACTCTAAGCAATGCTGCCTATAAGCTAAATGTGAGACCTTTGCTTAGATTAGCTTGCAGCTCGGTTTTCGGGTCAGCTACTGGTTTTACGGACATGTTGGTTCATCATATACCGTCTGCTAAAGAGGCTGCACCTCGGAAAGTTGAACATATTTATATTGGACCTAGGGATTCTGGTATCTACAGTGCCATGGAAGATTGTGACCCCTCTGGGCCACTTATGGTCAAAATTACCAAATTGTATCCGAAATCGGACTGTAGTGGTTTTGATGCTTTTGGAAGGGTCTATAGTGGTGAAATCCATACAGGACAGACTGTTCGTGTACTGGGAGAAGGTTATTCACCAGATGATGAAGAAGATATGACCATAAAAGAAGTAACAAAACTATGGGTTTATCAATCTCGTTACAGGATACCTGTCAGCAAGGCCCCTCCTGGTTCTTGGGTTCTTATAGAAGGTGTTGACGCTTCAGTAATGAAAACTGCCACACTCTGTAATTCTGAATATGATGAGGATGTTTACATCTTTAGGCCTCTTCAATTCAATACTCTTCCGGTGGTGAAAACTGCAACCGAGCCCCTAAATCCAAGTGAGTTGCCAAAAATGGTTGAAGGTCTTCGAAAAATCAGCAAAAGCTATCCATTAGCTATCACTAAAGTTGAGGAGTCTGGAGAGCATACTATTTTAGGTACTGGAGAGTTGTATCTGGATTCTATTATGAAGGATCTCAGGGAACTTTATTCAGAAGTTGAAGTCAAGGTGGCGGACCCAGTTGTCTCGTTCTGTGAAACGGTGGTGGAGTCTTCATCGATGAAATGCTTTGCCGAAACGCCTAACAAGAAAAATAAAATCACCATGATTGCCGAGTCATTGGAGAGAGGCCTCGCTGAGGATATTGAGAATGGAGTTGTAAGTGTGGATTGGCCGAGAAAGAAGTTAGGCGACTTCTTCCAAACCAAGTATGACTAGGATCTGCTTGCTGCTAGATCTATCTGGGCCTTTGGACCCGATAAACAGGGACCCAATATATTGTTGGATGACACCCTTTCAAGTGAAGTCGACAAAAGCTTGTTAAATGCGGTAAAGGATTCTATTGTGCAGGGGTTTCAGTGGGGTGCACGCGAAGGTCCGCTTTGTGATGAGCCCATCCGCAATGTTAAATTCAAAATAGTAGATGCAAAGATTGCCCCAGAGCCATTACATCGTGGAACTGGTCAAATCATTCCAACCGCCAGGCGTGTGGCCTACTCGGCCTTTCTTATGGCTACACCACGGTTTATGGAGCCTGTGTATTATGTGGAGATACAAACACCTGCAGATTGTCTTTCTGCTATATTCACGGTGTTATCTCAAAGACGTGGACACATTACTGGCGATGTTCCTCAGCCAGGAACCCCAGCCTGTGTAGTCAAGGCATTCCTACCCGTGATTGAATCATTCGGTTTCGAGACGGACTTAAGGTATCATACACAGGGCCAGGCTTTTGCACTTTCGGTTTTTGATCACTGGGCCATTGTGCCTGGTGATCCATTGGACAAAGAAATTGTATTAAGGCCACTCGAGCCTGCACCAATTCAGTACCTTGCGCGCGAGTTTATGGTGAAAACAAGGCGTAGAAAGGGAATGAGTGAAGATGTCAGCATCAGTAAGTTTTTTGATGAAGCTATGGTCGTGGAGCTTGCCCAGCAGGCTGCTGATCTGCACCAGCAAATGATCTAGCCACTATAGTTGCTTTACAACATCAGTTACACACAGAAGATCTTGAATTACGGTGCACTTATCTGTATCTCCTGTTAATTCTATAGTTACATGGTAACACTAGCTATTGAGGCATAAAAATGAGGATGCATTTTGAACCTAGTGATGAACTTACCGACTCTAGATGAGATTGGTATAATCTGCTACATGTACAATTTTTGCTGTAGCTTGTCATATGCCAGACCGTTGTGTTGGTGCTCTGAAGTTGTACTCAGATAGATAACGATTGAACATCTGCATCACATTTTTGAAGTGGTGAATGAGTCTTGTAGCACATATTTGTTGTTTAAGTTTACTTTGAAAGGAAAAAATGACAAGAATCGTAGTTAGTAGCTACAATGACTAAGCCAGTAAGCCATAATTGTGTTAATTTCTTATCAATCTATTAAGACATAATACGTTAGATTTTTAATTCAGAATTTAGTGCAATACAACACGTTTTTGTTGTTGTTGTTTTCAAAAACATAAGCTGTTTTTTTTGTTATCGTTTGGTCGGTTTGTAATGTGTTTTTGGTTGTTTCTTGGGTGAACGACTTTTGTAGCTTTACTTTTTTGCCCCCTGTGCATGAATTTCCTGGCTCCACCACTGGTTTAGCTCCGAATTAGGTTCTTTCTAGAGAGATGGTGACGACTTGAGTCAGCCAGTTACTGTGAGCTTCATATTCTCTTCTACTTGATCCATTTAAGTCAGTCAACCGTTGTTAGTTAGTGGATTATTTTAATGTACAGGATTATGACAACAAAGTCGTTGTAGTATAGTGGTAAGTATTCCCGCCTGTCACGCGGGTGACCCGGGTTCGATCCCCGGCAACGGCGCTTTTTATTTTTAGAATTTTATTCTCTTCTGCTTCGTCTATATTGAGTCATAGCGACCTTACCCAAACATCAAAATCTGATTATTGCAACCCAATCTCAATACTCAGTTTAGATATACAGTCCTTAAGAATGTTTTTCTTGGCAGTTTGCATCCCCAAAGGAGTCTCTTCAGTGATGGCCCAAAAATAAAAACTTTATTCAAATGCAGAATAGAAGCCAAATCTGTTAATGACGTATTGAGGATAGATCAGATAGAAATAGAACTGTTAAAATTTTGGTACGAATTTGGTGGAAATTAATTATATGCTAGGATGTTTCTTTTAGTCAAGTGTTGTTTGAGTTTTGTATAGAGTATTTCGACCCTATATTGTCCGAGCTAATTTAAATGTGTATTAAAATCATTTGAAGAAGCCTCAAGTTTCTAGGCACAAAACATTTAGATTTTCATATGTTCTGAGACCAATCCAGTTTTTATATCAACATGAGCAAAATAGTTGGCCAGTAAACAGTTTTTGTTTGGTGAAAATGTATATTTTTCAATATGTACAAGTACACACTAGCTAGTAACTTTTGAGGTGACGGGCATGTCCAAACACCAACAAAAGAGCAGCAGATACAACGTCCTACTTTCTTAGGTTTTATTGATGGATAATTCCAGTCCTTACGTTTTACTTTCTCTGGTTTTATTGAAAAGAACAGCAAAAGTGCTTGAGATCACATAACGTTCCAACAAATTCCAAACCCTTTCAATAAACAGTTGATTCTGGCTGGTAAACGGTTGCATCAGTCGTTAGGTGTTTTTGTAGAAAAATCCTGGTAATTCGGTTGGGAGAGAAACTATTGGCAACTAACCATTTTAGTCCTCAAGCAGTCCCCCTAGCCTTGCAAGAGGGCACAACCCCAGTTGACTTCTGTCATTCATTGTGGCTAGAATCAGATTAGCTTATACAAGCGTGCACTTTGCACTTGCACGTCCTAACCCATATCTTAGCATAACATTGAAATCCATTCATTCAAATGAATTTCAGTTGCATAAAATAAATGACAACACTAATATCACTAGCAAAAGCTATATTGTCACATAGGAGAAACAGAACACACTTGCACCTTGCAATAAAATCCCTGAAAAGAAGCACACAGGGAGAACCGATTAGCAAATCAACATAGTCGTAATTACAAAAAAGTTAACATTTTTATAGTTACATAGCTTTCACTCTTTCAGTATGCTAATTGTTAAATCATCAAGAGCTCTCACTACAGCATGCTTGTCATAATCCTAGACTAACTCTAGGCATTCACGCTATCGAAACTACATCTTATTCACACTTAATTACTAATTGCAACTATATCTTATCTTAAGGTGTTAAAACTTTGTAATTCAACCTTAACCTCTCAAAGTGGTGATGATGACTAATTGAAGTACAAACTTTGAAGCATGCTTCAAAAATCTTGAACATGACCCAATCCATTAATAAATTATAACGAAGCCAAAAATCCTGCAAAATGAAACCGACTAGGGCAATTAATTTATATCAATTAGAAGTTGGAAAACAGCCAACAATCTCAAAGTAACACTATAAGGTCAACTCAGAAAGTTATATGATCAAAATCCAACTTCATATCAGTAAGTTACTACCTTTGAAACAAGATCATTATTGGATGCTACTGTATTAATCCATGTAAGTCAAGAATATTTAGTTGATGTATGTTTGTATAAAGTCAAAGGGTCTAGTGTGTTTAGTTAATAGTAAATAACCGAATGACAGTTAAAATTCGGTTATGCCAGTTAGGATTGTGAATGGACGTGTCTTTTAGAATAGTTGTATAGTTACACCGGTTGGAATGTACCGGTTGGAAAAGTATAAATACCTATGTAACCAAGTCTGTAAACTAACGATTGTTCTATCAATAAAATTAGTATATTCTTATTCAATTGTTCAAAGAGAGACAAGATACCAACAATCATCATGAAGAGCAAGATGTGTTTTGCAGTCTTTGCAACTGTAGATATTGCCTGAGAATGATTGAGGGGTTTTTTCACTTAGTTTAAGCTTATTTGTTGTGTCTGTTAGTTGATCTTAACATTTGTTATTTGCTAAAGCTTTTTATATAAGCACAGCCAAACACCCACTCTTGTCACTTTTCTCAGCACTATTTAACATTCTTTATTTTTCAAACTAGTGGGACCCAACTCGATAATTACTTATATATAGGTGATGTTTTACAATTTTAATTGAGTTAAGAATTGTTATTACCAAAGATTTGGAGACCGCATCGATAGCAATGTTCGTTAATCTCTATATTTAACACCCTTTCTGCACTTCTTATCTAATGATCATAAACGACCAACAAGTTATGACACCAGAAAACACTAATATTGTATAACAGTATAAGTGCAATGTCCAAAACTAATGATCTCATAAACGACGAACAAGTTATGACACCTGAAAACACTATCATTGTACTAAAGTACAAGTGCAACGTCCAAAACTGATGCTTACAGGAATTGGTGAAAATAACCACTAATTATATAAGAATATGATTCAAGCCATAAAGCGAATGAAGACAATTAAACCAAGATTTGGAAGAAAAGAAAAAAATCATATTAGTAATGATACAGACTATAAACCTCATACAAATTGAAGCTTAATGCACCAATCAATAAACTACTCTGTATAAAGAAGACGAGCAGTCAGCAATTTAATTGAAGTAGGGAATGACTAGTAGAGTGGAAAAAGAAAAGAAAGTGTTGATTTGCCATTTTTCTCACCCAATAACTTTCTGCTTTCAGTTTTTCAGAGAACATAGATATGGATATACAAACACAATGACACAAATTATGGCGTGGAAGTAATTTAGATGGCACTCACGTTTCATTGACAACAACACTTATATATTTACCGGTGCTCTGAAAAAGCATCAATACAAATTACAAGATAGGCAATACCCTTATTGCCATTATAAAGTTTGACATCATACATATATTGTTTTCCAACAATTCTTCATCAAGCAAGCCATATGCTCAATATCATTTACTACTGTAGTTTACGAGTGTTCCAAATTTCTAAATGTAGATTGATATCATAATTTCAGATAACAATCCATGAACTAATACCAAGACCTTGAGAGAAAGATGGGGTTGCAGAATGTACATTTTCAAAATGCCACGTTAATCATCATATCATAATTCATCAAACGTCGTCTTCATCAGTTCCACCAATATGTGCTTCATGACTAACCCAGTAACTGTTTCCATCAGGACCAGAAAGCTTGAACCGCTCAAGAACTGATTTCCCTTCCTTGTACTTTTGTAACTTATCATGTGCGGTTTCCTGAAAGTCATAGATGATTTGAAACAGATTATTAAACATAAGGCGTGTACGTTTGGTCATAAATCTGGAAGATAAGGCTCCTGATCTTACATAAGTCCATCCAACAATTGATCCACATTTGACACAGAAAATGTCAGCAACTGTATGAAGGCCGGTCATCATCAGCCTATCTTCCTTGACCCCAGTAGTGACATTTACTCTGTAAAACATACAGAGATTCTCAATAAACACATAGAAATATAACTTGGCCATCAGACGGATCAGAAGATTTATCTCGAGGACAGTTTAAACTTTTTGTCCCAATAATTAGTTTTCTAACGGCAACTATTTACCAAATTATCCAAATCTGATATTTTTTCACTTGACATGGTCAGATACTTAATATCATGATCACCTTACCGAAACCTTAAAAGCTAATTATTGAGACTCTAATCTTAAATAAACAGTTTGAATGCACATCCAAACACCCCTCAAGTATGCAACTTTTCTTGGTATACCCAATGGAATCTCTTCACCAATGGCTAGATTATTAAAGTTTATTGTAAAGCAAAATATAACCCAAATCGGCTATATCATATTGTAGAATTAATGAGATAAAACTATATCGCCACATACGAGAAAGAAATCTTACACTTTACTGAAGAGATAAGCTTTCCCATGCTTGCAGTGAAAGGCCTAACAAACGCACACACCGAGAACCCATCAGCAAAGCTATAAAAAGCTTTACATTTTCATAATTACATAGATTTTAATATGCTGATAACTAGATCATAAAAAGTTCTTGCATTGAGACATGATCAAGATTACATCTTATTCACAAGTACTAATTGCAACTGTATTCATCCTAACTTATTTTTCTCAAAAATTATTACTAGTATATCTTAAACATAATGATTAAAGGATGATCACCAAATGTTTCCTACACGAAAACATTCCGCCTCTTCATACCGTAAAACATGTAACAACTTTCGGGACAAAACTCAAACTCATCACTTTTCATAAACACAATTAAAAAAATAATAATAGTAATAATAACCAAACCATCCTTGATCATATCAACATCTATATTATTCTGATCCTCAAGTAATACTAATAAACAATAACCATACATCCCTTGAAAAGGCTGAAATGAAATCATCTACTACACTTTTTTATTATATTCCATCTTTCATATCAATTATGGATCAAGATGTTATACATATATACAAAGAACATAATAAATAATTACATGATCATCTTTAAAGCCAAGAAACTAGATCGAAATAAAAAGAATACCTTAGAAACAATATCATCACAAAGAGCAAGATGGGTCTTGCAGTGTTTACAGCTGTAGATTTTGCCTTCTAACGTTACTTGAAATAATCGCCCCATGATCAATGATCAGATTGTTGTTATTGTTTGGTGAAGAAAAAGAACCAGGATATATGATGTTTTTTCTTCCTATGAATAGAATAATTCCACGCTATTTGTTGTTTGAACTGCTATGTGGGCCCCACTTTTGATAGTTACTGTTTTTTATTTGTTCTTTGTAATGTACAACTTACCATGAGCATGGTACTGTCTAAACGAAAAGGTTCACTTGATATCGTCTCGGTCCAAAATTATTTGTCAACCTTTTTAATACGCGGAAAGTAATTGTTTACTACTCTCATATAGATAGAAAAGTTTGACTGAGTTTATAATGTACGTTTATTTGAGTTTATTGTTATTCCATATAAGGTGTAGAACCGTAGATTAACGGGAACACCCTGATTTTGGATGCTTTTTGGCACCAGCCATTTGTCCACCCCGCAATTAAAAACCGCGATAACTATGGTTTGTTTTTCTTTTTTTTTTTTTTTTTTTTTTTTTTTTTTTTTTTTTTTTNTCAAGTTATTTTTGTAACTTGAGAGAATCTTCTTCCGACCCAATTTAAGGATTTTGGCACAGTGTGAATTCGAATATAATCTAGGGCTGTGCATTTACTCATAAACATCCAAATATTCATAAATTGCACATACTACAAAATAAAGTGGCAAATGAAATTGAATCTTTCTTGTCTTTCAATCAAGAAGATGTGAAAGATGAAAATAGTATGAATGATATTTGAACATTATGTTACTCTTAAATGTCAAAGTTCGTGCATAAATGAAACTAGAAACGAAAGATAGATATCTATGATAACATGAGGATTGTAGCCACAATATGAAATGGTATTTGAACATGTATTTCCTCATAAACTTTCAAAAAATTCAATATCAATGTACCCCATGTTGTTTTGTCAAAGAAAATGAAAATCGTGTAATAGAGAACTTGAAATGTTTTATTTGCTTAGCATGTAAATTCCTTAGCTTAACTACATATAACGGAGTAACTTTTTTTCCTTTCATTATACATATTATACAAACCATTCAAACAAAAAAATAATAACTTAAGAAATACAAATAATAAAGCTAATGTTGTAATTTAATATTATGGACTTATGTCTATTCACCCTTAGATTACTAGCCCGGCCCATTAGGGTTTATGTGTAACCATCTACCCTATAAGTAGATCACTCTTGTAACTTCTTGGATTACAACTTAATAAGAATTCTCTCTCCTCCTCCATCTTTGTTCATTATTTTCACAACACGTTATCAGCACGAATGACTCTAAACAGAAAAGAGAGACGACAAGTGAAAAGGAAGAAAAATCTTATTCGTATTTCATCAAAGGTCACGAATTACCTTCTCCTTTTTCCATTCCTAAAGGTCAGAATATTATTCTTAAATTATATGTACCAATATCTGTTTAAATATGATACGGAGTATTACATAAATTCATAAACATATGACCAAATTCAAAAACATGATTCAATGCCAGTATATACATGAATGTAGTTTGCATGTGGTATCGTATATGTGCTTTTGAACCCATAGAAACATTAATTATTACAATATGTTTTCATGAATATCGTATTTGGCAAAATAACTAGTCTTAAACAATAAAAATAAGATCTTTTATGGAGTTTGCCATGTACAATTTTCTAGTTGTCATATTGTGTGAAACAATCGATGTACGTTTTCTTTATTATACTAACTTACATGAGTTCTGTTTTATGTGCTATCAACAATTCAACATCATATATGTAACATACGGAGTATAAGGAATACTATTAAATATTTGATCTTTAATATTTTACTCAATAAAATCGCTATGACTAACTAAACCCATATCGATTTGTATTAGATTGAGAATGAATCTGAATATATGTTGCGTAAAGAATTGTATGCTGTAATGACTTACATTAGTTGTCGATACTCGACACATGTGCCTTCTGTTTTAATTAATTATCTTTTCAAATAACATAAAGGGTAGTATATTTTGTACGTTTTTGCTAAAAGTTCCTAAACCCTTATTTTAATTATCTGCTTCAGTTTTATCAGTAACTATGTGAGGCAATTATCTTCAGCGCTTATAATGTAACACCATGATGATGATGGGTTCTTTGATTGAATATCTTTGTTGTTATTGTTTCATGTATCATCCAAATATTTTATGTGTATTATTACACTCCTGTATACTAGTATTTTATTTATTATTATTTTTTTAAACTCTATTGTGATTTACAAGAACAACAAATGTTCTATTGTGATTACATAACGAGAATTATGTTATATTCCATTGTTAATTTTTCAAACTCTCATGTAATTTACAACAACAATAGATGTTTTATCATGACTACAAAGAGAGAGTCAAAACAACATAGCCATCATGTTATGGTTGAAAAAAAAATATTATTAGAACCTCAAGTTCTAATATGATTCTTTCATGAATCAATATCATAACCTCATGTTATGATTATATTTATTCATAATAAAACCTCAAGTTTTATTACAATGAATAAATTAAAAATACAATAACCTCAAGTTATTGTATCTCTTTTAATGAACCTCAAGTTCAGTTATTATTCTCTCAAGAGAATCACAATATCATAACCTCACGTTATGTTTAGAAAAAAAAAAGAGAGTATGAACCTAAAGTTCTACTACGATGAACATAATCAAAATCACATAACCTCAAGTTATGTGAGAGATAATACATTAGAACCTCAAGTTCTAATATGGTTTGATCAATTGGATCAATAACATAACCTATGTTATGTTAGAAAAAAAAATAGAATTTCAAAGTTCTAATTTGGTTCCTTCAATAGAATAACATCATGTTATGTTAAAAAAAAAGAAAAAAGAAAAAAAAACATAGAACCTCAAAGTTCTAATNCTAGAAAAGCAATTAGGTTGTGTTCACTTTTCAACACAAGGTTTGCCATAATGAAATTATGAGAAAGAAATGATCTTGAGAGGTTAGAAATGGGTTTGAATTTATAACGAGTGGGATGTAGTTATTTTGGAGTGGGATACACACGATTGGTTATATAAAGAAGTTACCAAGAATCGTGCAGGTTAGTTGACAACGAATCTTTAGAGAATCGTTTGACTAATTTTGACTTTATAACTTACCCAAAATAAAACACACTTTTTACCCATCAGCAGATTGATAAGTCAATCCGTAGAATCCCATGGTCAATCCGCAGTATCTATAACAGGCTGTCATCCACTCCCACCTTTTGGAACTGACGCTTCATTAAACGTCTTAAAAGCCCAATCAGTTTTATAAATACCTCTCAAATCATACTTAATCATAATCAACCATTGAATAACCACTTTTACACCCAAAATCACACCATGAATCTTATATACATATCTTCTGATTCAGATTCATCAGAGCACAATGATCCACCACCACCACCACAACCAATGCCTATTCCACCACCACAACCAATGCCAGTGAGAAGAATCCATGGTTGGAGAACCAAGGAAGAGGCACGCAAACGTCAAAATGATGTACTAGCTCCTCCTCCTCCACCAGCACCACCAGCACCACCTCTACCTTTTCCATCCTCTTACTCAGATACCTCTGAGTCAGATACCTCTGAGTTATTGTTCTATGAGGATGTCAACGAAGGACCTTCTGAACGTCCACCTCTTTCAAAGCTTCTATCAGAGGAGATGGAGCGTGTTGTGGCTGGGATGAGGCTAACTCCAGTTTCTCAAGATCAAAAGAGATTGGAAAAACCACCTCCCCAAATATTGGGGCTTGTTTGTAAGAGGCTATGGACCCCTGAGACAAAGTCCAAAGATGTGGAGAAAGTGCTGAAGAACATGAGAGATGGTGAAGGCACTTCTGACCCCAAGGGTAAAGGCAAGAGGAAGATGGATTAGGTTTTAAATTGTGTTTTGTTTAGATGATAGGATCAATGTATCTTCCTTTTTATGAACATGAATAAAACTCTGAACTTTTCTTTCATAGAAAGTCATTCATGAATGTATGCATATTGTAGATACCTCTGAAAAGATAGAATAATTTTATCAGCAGATACCACAATCAGCAGAAACTCCTATCAGCAGGAACTGGTTTCCGCAGGAACCATGCAATCCGTAGAATGGCCTGCAGTAGTATGATACAAAATATCTGTTCCCACCTAACTATCATTAAAAGCTGTTGACTTTGACTTTTGCCTATAAAACAGATCCAAACTTTCATCAACCCTAATTTCTCAATTTTCCCTCAATATTATCCCAAACCATGTCTTCCAAACCTGAGATCATCGATCTAACCTCTTCCTCATCATCATCATCATCTAGTGATGGTTGGAATACATACTTTCCACCCATTAAACGACCCAGTACACATCCAGTAACTACAAACCAAGGAGGCAAAAGAAAGCATGAGATGGGGGAACCAAGTCAAGCCCCCATTCCTGCTGGTTCTGATTCTTCTGACGATTTAAACCCTTGGGTACCTTATCCTGCTTCAGATAGAGACCTAGTCTCTCCTTTTCTCTTTACCTCGGATGAGGAATCTTCCGAGGATGAATATGAAGATCCCTCCTTTCTTTCTCCTTCCACACCTGAAAGACCACAAGGAAGATCTAGGATAACTAAACCTTCACTTCCAAAATCAAGAGAGGTGGTTCCTGGTCTTCCTGCTCAAGAAAGAAGAGGAGAAGGCAAAGGGAAGGGAAAGGTGGAGTTGTTGTAAATGTGATGAGGCCAGGGACCAGATTCATATGTTCATCAATCCATCTTTCCATTTTCATCTTCAGCTTCTTCATCGTAGTGGACATGCATCTCTACCACTTTTGATGATAGATTAGGTAGAATTCATGTAGTAGAATGTGCACAGGAAATGTCTTATTAACTTTTGAAGTTGTTTGTACTCTGTAACTTGTTTCTTGAATGAAAAACTTTGAATTAGTATTTTCCAATACTTGTTGTTTTTCTCTTTAGTAGATGTAATGAGTATTCAATGTCTTCCACTTCAGTAGAAACAGAAGTACTCTGTTGTATATACTTCAGCAGAAACACTGAACATCACATTTGTCCTTCTTCAGTAGAAACAATAACTACTTCAGTAGTAACCATAACTTCAAATTACTAGATGGTATGTGTATTTTCACATACCTTTTATTTACCNGATTAGTTGGTATGTGTATTTTCACATACCTTTTATTTACCAAAACCCGACCAAATTGACCAAAAACTAACCCATAATTGCCAAAAGTTTGTGTTTTTGTGTTTTTGAAATGTGCAGGTTGGATTTATAAGAAAAGGACGAAAAATCACAAGAAAATGACAAAATGAGCACGGGACTTGGAAAAGTGTCTAAAGCCGGAGCCGAGGAAGCTAGTGGTCGAAGTCAAAGCCAATAAAGTCCATGGAAGTCCTTAAAGTTTCAGAAATGACACTTTGGTCCTTGAAGTCAAAGATTGGGAAAATTACACATTTGGTCCCTCAACTTCAAGAACTTGTCAAGATTGGTCCTTGTGAAGTTATTTTGAAGATTTGACAACCAAGGTCCTCCATGAATCAAAGATTGTCAATAATAGCCCTTGGAGTATAGTTTTGAAAATTGGCAGCTTTGGTCCTTATAAATTCAGAAAATACACTTATGGTCCCTAAGTTAATAACTACTACTAAACCGGATCCATTTATCCACTTTAACCCATTATCCCATAATCTTAAACCCACTAAACCCTTTTACTTAACCCTTGGCCCAAAACAAAACACAAGCCCACTCCCATAACCCCTTAACCCGACCCACAACCCACCAGTTACAATAAACAATAAAAAAAATTATGTACGCGCCTTTTACTGTTCTTCTCTCCCACACAAGTTACCCTGCACCTCACCTTTTACCTAAGATTCCTAGTACGAGGTTAAGACCTTCTGGAAGGTCTGACAAGGCAGAGGATGTCGACACTTATTCCCCTACGTGGCAAAGACAAGCTCAATGATTGGTCTATGGGACGTGGCATGAAGATAAGATCATCCAAACAGCTAGAATTTGAGTGGGATGTCGACATATAGATAAGGATTAAAGATTTGTGGCCAAGAATTGCTTCTAGCGGCTTCCTTCAGCAAAACCCTAGCTCCCCTGCACTCCTATAAAAGGAACCCTCTGTATACGTTTTCAGTGTGTAGTTTTGTAGTAACTAAATGCTGTCAATTTTTATGCAGAGATGTTTTCTTAGCTTAGTAATGATGATGTAATTTAAGTTTTATTAATAAAGTTCTTAATTAATCTTTTAACTCTTGTTCAATCTATTTACCTTATTCATCTTTTAGCCTAAAATAGTTAAATTAGCTTGCTTTTAGCTTAATATGTCTTTCTTAATCTACTGTTAGTTATCTTAAACCTTGTTTTCTCTCTTTTACTAAACTTTTATAAAAACATAAAAAAAAATAAGAAAAATATAAAAAAATCAAAGAAAAAAATGTTTACTTTGTTAAATTCCAGCTTACATCTAAGCTTTTTCTTAGTTTAGTATACCTTATATTAGCTCATTTAGCTCTTGTAAGGTAGTTTGTAGTTTAAATATTCAAAAACTAAAAAAAAAATATAAAAAAGGTCAACTGTGGTCAAACTGTGGTGTTCTTGTTGAAAGCTGGGTGGATTTTGGCAGTTCAAAGGAGAAAGGGAAGCCTTTGGCCTGTCTAGAGACAGGCTAGCTTAGTGAACCCCCTCAATTGTGGCTGAGGGGGCTATTTGGGTAAGCATTTCTCATTTAAATTCCTCTAAATCATAGTTAGGTAAAATCTGCTTGTTTGTTTGTTTTGTGCTTGGTTTCTGCTTGTTTAATGATATATTAGTGTATTATGCTTGATTTCTATGCTTATGGATTGCTTAAGTGTTCATTTGAATCATTATGTTACTTGATTGTTTGTTTAGATCTCATCTTATGATTTTTAGTTCTTGTAGTTCTTGGTCTGATTTTAATGCTCATTTAGGATCTAAATATGTTGCTTGATCTGTGTTAGCTTTAAAATCTATAGGTGTAAGGTGAAGTTTGTTATTTGTAGTGTAACTAGGACTTATAAGGGGTGTTTGGATCTTAGCTCTTCTTGCTGTTCTTGTGGTTTACTTGCTGAATTTTTGGTCGATACAGTCTGCATAAGTCATATTAGGACTAGTTCCATCATAATCTTGCATGTTATAACCTAAAAAGTCAACATTGCATCATTTCTCTATAATCTGTTGAAGTTTCTTGTTTCTGCTGCTGCTATTTGCTCAATCTGCTCAACATATGTTTGTGTTTGTGTTTTTAATGATTACATAGGCTCATATAACATCAATAAGTAGATCTAAGCTGCTGAAATTCGAGTTAGTCAAATCATTTTTGCATTTCATAGGTCAACTGTTTTCTGCACATTTTCATAATCCCAGTTTTCTTTGCTGAACATGGGTGAAATTGAACTTCAATTGGTCCTAAGAAATTAGGGCTTTTTGGTTTTTCCTATAGTCTGCTTGCTCATCTTCATTTTATCTTTTATAAGTTTTCAAAAATAAGCACTTCTCAGTGCTTAAAAATAAGCTCAAAGTAGGACCATTCACTACTTTTGCTGTCAAAAAAACTCTTAGCTGCATTTGTGCTTTTTGAGTGATTCTTTGGGATTATTTGAAAGCCTTGTGTTGTTTTGAGCTTATTTAAACCTATTTCACTGCTTTTGAGTTTCTTTTGTCCTAAAGTGCTTATTTGCTTTGAAATTTGTGCTTATTTCTTAACTTTTCAAACTGTTTTGAGGTTTCTGAGTTACACATGATCTGAAATGAGTTAAATTGAGTTTATTGGAGCTTAAGGACTTATCTAAGTTCATTTTATACAGTTTTCTTTGGAAGTGCTTTTTATAAGCACTTCAAATAAGCTGCAATAAGCTGCAATAAGCACTTTTCTGCTTATTTTGGAAAAAGTTTTATAATCTCAGAATCTTTTAAACATTAATTAGAATTTCCATAATTTTCTTAGATTTATTTGAATCTTTTACATTTATTTTCTATTTCTTAGATTTTTAATCATTTAAAATTAGTTTATCATTTTTAATAATAAAAAATCAGAAAATACAAAAATACATCTAGTTCTTTTTCAAAAATTATTTTGGTTATTTAGGATTTAGGAATTTTGTTGAATTTTTCCAAGTCATTTTCACAAAAGTCACTTTTAATTTACGTTTAATTTTTACGTATTTAATTAATTTCAATTAAGAAAATTCACACAAAAATATTTTTAATTCATTTAAAGTTTTTTAATCCATTTAGGATTTTATAAAATTTAGTTTTATCCCGTATTCCTTTTAATTTTATTAGTTGCCTTTAAATCTCGGGAATAGCCCGGGATTCGCGTTAATTAC
>LBNU01018187.1:103308-124146 GCA_014162995.1 Artemisia annua | reverse complement strand
TAATGCTGCTAGGCATAAATTAATGTTGCTAGGCATAATTCTAGACTAACATAATTTTTTTGATTATAACAATATGTATATGATAATTTTTTCATCTTTTTTTGGTTTAATGAAGCAAGAAAGTTAAAATTCATATAAAAATAAACCACAAAAAAAACAATCCCATAACAAATTAAAAGTAAATTAAAAATTGTTCATACATAAAAAGTTTAACAATTAAATTTCGGAGATTTCTCTGGATCAAAAGCCAAATGTACATTATCGTAGTCAATGGCGTCCTCTTCCTCACTCAAAAATCCAACATCAGCCGCATCCTCTTCCACTGAACCAACCCGCGGCCTTGATCGCTTGAATTCCTTGTCATCTTTGGCAATTTGACGCAAACTTCCTTTGCGTGCTGCCTGTTTTCTTCTAGAACTCCACCACTCATACCACTCGTTAATGTTAAACACCTTCTCTTCCTTACCTACATAAAATAAAGATTTATCGATCAATACTATATATTAAGAGAATCAAATATGTATATCAAATTAATCCTTATACATGGTTACATTAGTTTGAACTATTTTTTTATTGAACATATATGACATAAGCATACCTTTTGAACTTTCTCCTTCAAAACGTGGTTTCCTGCAATCAAATAAGCATTAGATGATAAATTTACAGAAGTTGCATCATGCAATGTGGTTTGAATGTTTACGTGTACAAAAGTTTACTTACTTTGAGCGCTTATTCTTGAATGAAACGGACCTTGTTCTTTTCTTGTTTCCAGCCATTTTCTTATAAGATTAATGTTTAAAAAGTGTTTGTTGAATGCTAAGTGGCCTTAAAAAGGGATACATTAACATCAAAACGCCTATGGTAGTCTTAGCTAGTAGGGAATTTTGAAAGTCTAAACATTAAAGATTATTGAAATTTACCAAGTTTAACATCACATTAGCATGTGAAATGCACTAATTACTCGTGCCTAATTGTAATCATTTTAATTTTACACATTAAATGCTCCTAAATATTCTATAATTTTATTTTCAACTTTAAATGGTAATAAGCATTGTAAGTGGTTTCAAATGTTAGAAAATATAGTAAGAATAAACATAATGGTATTAATCTAGTTATTAGTTGTGTAAAATTTGTGTTTGTGACAGTGTTTACTCCCTGAATTTGCAAACTTACTTCAACACTCTTATGACCTGATTAATAAAGAGATCCGACACCTTTTTTTGATGTTACTTGGTTGATAGATGAAATAAGAATTTAGATTTTGTTGAGAAAGAAATCAAGAATTAGGTGAGAAGCATGATGGTACAACAAGGGAACAAGCAAAAGGATTACATAAAGTCAAATAAAATTGAGGTATAACAAACACATTATAAAATTGACTTCATAAAGTCAAATAAATTAGTACAAAAGGATTACAACATGTTTATTCAGGTTAACACAGGTTTATTCAAATAAAGTACTTCCTAAACTAATACATTTTCTTTTTACTCTCCCTTTTGAACAAACTTTGGGCATTTTTGGTTCCCATGGTTTTATACCCTTGTCTTCACAAATCTTAGCATTGGGCAGGCCTAGCACCTGAACCCTCTCATCAAAAATCTCTTTGGCAGTCTTTCTTGGAGTTTTAAGCTTCCTAGCATCTTCCTTTTTTGTACCTGATACAAAATATCCCTTTAGAAAGTAGTCTGCCCATGGATTTGGAGGACCTTCAGAACTGCTTGATATGTGAAATGAACTTGAGTTACTTGAGTCACTGCTGTCAATGTTAATGATTTCTGCAAAAAAGAAAAAATATATTAAAACTAAAAAAAATATAGTGTAAATGAAATAAAAGATAATGTTGCAATTCAGGGTGTGTTTGAAACAACCTTTGTTCTTGGAACTCATTGTTTTAGTAGGTAGAATGGGGTTGTGGGAGCTTGCTTGGTGTGTTTGGTTTTTATAGAGAAAAAGGTATGCTTGGTTAGTGTTTCAAAACTGCAAAAAGTAGTCAATTGACAGTGAAGAAAAAAAAAGTGTTTGTTACCCTTCTTGCAGGCATGAAATTGTGCAATCATAACATTACTTTTTCATATGTGCAAACATGAGAAAAAAAACAGTATTTGCAGTACCAAGGCCAAAAATGCAGGTGTGCAAAGACCAAGGCCAAAACAGTCAACTGATGTGGACAAAAACAGTCAGTGTTGCAATTCAGGGTGTGTTTGAAACAATCTTTGTTCTTGGAACTCCAATGGCCACATTACTTTGTGGATGGTTGGTTTTAGATCATAAAAAAGAATGGAATGCAATAAACCAACATACGTAACCCTTCTAAGTTCCCGCTACAGCTCCTTTTGTCGTTTCAACTACCTTTGAGTAAAGGCCTGCACCAGGCGCATTGCTAGATTGTTGAAAAAACAAAAGGAACTGTATGGGAACTTAGAAGGGAAATGTATGTTGAAATTCCAGACTCATTTATAAAGTTAAACCATTAATCCACTAAGTAATGTGGGCACCTAGTACAAATCGGCACATATGTACTAATTTTAGGACGCGTGTAGTTTAAAATGGGATAAAAGGTCAATTTGATACAAATGTTGAGTAAAGAATAGAGTCTAAGTAACATCACTCATCTTGAATGCGATAATGAAGGAGTGTGGCCTGTCATAAACAATACACACTATATCATTATCGCATTGAAGACGTCTCAATTATCAGGACAGATCTATCTAGCGTTGCAGAAAGGTTCCATTGCTTTGTTTTTTGGACAACGTCTAATAATGGTAGTATACGTTTTCCAAATTAAGCAAGGGAACCGATCTGCAATGTTAGATAGATCTTCCCTGATATTGAGCTTTAAGTTATTAGAAATCAGATTCTTACTATCATTTATATTGCTCCCTTAGATGTGAGGAACATACATATTAATTATGTAGATTCTACGACATTAGAGAGCTAATCGTGCATGAATGACAAGTTGAACATATAATAATAACCAGCTAGTGGGTTGTACATATAATAATAACAAGTTGAACACATATGAATTTTCTAACAGATATAACACGTATAAAAACCAAGTTCTCAATCCTCATTATAAGCAATGAGTCTTCTCCAATTGGATGTTGTAGCCTAAATATTAGCACACACATCTGCCACTTTTCTTCCTTATTATCTCAATACAAATGCAACATAATTCTTATAACAAATAGTCAACCTAAGCCTAAGATAAAATAAGCTAATCCAAGCAAACCTTAATATCTCTTTTGCTCTAATTATTCGCAAAAACAACACAGCATGTTCTTCCTTATTCTATGAATACAAATGCAACGCAATTCTTATAACAGATATGCAACCTTAATAGGTGAGTTCATACATAATCGATATGATGCCGATACAAAAATTGCCTAATGGCTATAAAAAAATTGCCTAGGCTAGCATCATATTACATATTAACCATACTTAAAGCATAACCATTACTAAAATACCCTGCCAATTGAAACTAAAAACAGGGGATGACCAAAAGATACCACAACAATAGCCTAGAATTTCTCAAACCAGGCCAGATGATGCTGCTTCTCTTCCCTTCCTTCACGTGCCAAATCCATCAACCCAATTAGACCGGAAAGAATTTTCTTATTTGTGGCCAAAGTCTCCTTCATAAACCTCAACCCATCAGCACCTTCATCGTGAAAAGGGCAAAAACATTCCCCTTCTTCAATTAGCCTTTCAAGGTGCCTAATCTCCTTAGCTAGGTGATCACGTTTTTGCCCTAGCAACATAATTAAGCCATCAATTTCAGTGTATTGTTGGCTGAAAAGCAGGAGGAAGACATCGTCAAGATCATCAGACTCAGCTATTTTCTTTAATTGTTGAAATTTAGGAGTGGAAGCAGCAGCATATGGTATAGGTGGCGATGCCATTTTAATAGGGATGGTTAGGTTGAGAGTTTGAAAGAAAAGGAAGACACTGTGTAACTCTTGACCCTAACTATAAGCATTTATATTTGTTCATCCACCACTCAAACGGCAAAATACTTAATTGCACAAGATTCAATGTATATACTTTAGATAAAAAAAGTATATATACTATGTACTAAACAAATTAAATGTATATACTTACATTAAAAACTATGTACTAAACCTTTTTTAACAATATATATATATATATATATATATATATATATATATATATATATATATATATATATATATATATATATATATTATATAACAGGAGGCGTTACACGTAGATAATGCCACATAAACGCCACCTCATTACCCAGTAATTCATTATCAGCCATGTCATCACATTGTGGCCACCTAAGCAATTATTTTCGAAATAAAATTCAGTCAACAAAAATCCGGATTAATTATGTTTAAAATGAGATTGGAGGGGATCGAACTTGAGCTCTTCATACAAGTAACACACTTGCCAACCACTAGAGCAAGTCAATCTTTGGAATATATTTTGCAACTCTAAATCTATAAACCACAAGAATATTAATGTATTAGCGTTTCTATATATGAACATAATTCATATTTGGAGTTTCAACCCCAATCAAACATAAAAACTCACGTTTAAAAAAAGTCCCAGTTCATTCATTATATACTTTTTCTCAAAACCCTAATATCATCTTTTCCTCAGCCATCTCCTTTAATGATCATGACGTTTTATTGTATCGTTGATTCAGAATTTATTTTTAGATATTCATAATTCGTTATTGATCTTCAATATTTATTCAAATGTATTTGTTTTTGCCAACTGCAGGCTATATACACCAGTACAATACGTTGGAATTTAACTGGTTGTTTTCAGGTCTTTGCATTCACCCCTTCGGCCATCAAGCTCACTAGAAGGCGTTAGGTAATGACATTTAAATCATATTATCTAAAACTTTTTTATTGTTTAGCTTTTTATTATTCAATTGTGTCAACGGTCTGTTGTGTTAGGAAAAGGCTTCAACAATTGATATCCGTATTCTGTGAATCTAAAGGTTTTTATTCTTTATTATTGAATTGTACTCTTCAGCCTTTTGAATCTCCATAAGATCTTGCAATCTGAATAAAAGAAAAACAATATTACAAAGTTACTATGATCTTATAAACTGTATCTTTTGTTTGTAGGGACTACAGGAAGCCAAAGGATGTCATGTTAAGCCATTCATCTTTTGTTTGTAGGGACTTCAGGTACCGTGATGATGACAATCATCGGGTTAGCATCAACCAGCGTTGTGCACGTACTGTTTGAGTGTCCTGTGTGCCTAGACAGAATGTGCCTTCCCATTCATCGGGTACATGTTACAAATTCATTTTTTATGTGTTAGTGTGTATATCACTATGAATATGCTTCGATTTTTTGAGACAATATCTAATAAAATAGCTCATGTTAATATACATACAGATATAATATTTTATATCTAATATTATATACAGATATTTTATATATATGCTGCTAGCAACCTGGGCACGTGTTACACATGGTTGTGATCTACATCTCATCAATTACGAATGTTCTTTAATGTAGTGAGGTATGAAGTGACGCTGCTTGATGGTACAAATCTAACGAATATCAGTTTATGTAGATTTCACTCACTGGAGCTCATCCACCATTGGAAGGGCCGTAGTTGTCTATGCTAATCCTGATGATCTTGGAAGGGGGTAAGCTTCATTTTTATCCCTATCATGTTGTACTTACATGTGTGTATATTTTCTACATGAAATTCCCCCTAAAATAATTGCATGTGCTCATAGTTAAGTATACATTTATCCGAAAGTCACAAGCAAGTCATTAGTGTTAATAAATTATGTATCACTAGATTTTACATAAATTTTGTAATAGAAGGTAATCACTTTTGATTTTTTTTATAGTTTCCAACACCTGTGCAACTGAAATATGTTTTTATTTTATTAATGTGTTTGTGTCTCATGGGTTTGTGATTTACCAGGTATGTGACCACCAAGGCGCCCAGTTGCTAATACTTCGGATTGGGATACCACTGAACTAGAGACGTCGGTTACAGGCAAGTGGTCGTGTGCAACATTTGAATGCCTACATATGACATCTATGGAGCTGTTATTATTTACATTTTTTTACATGTATATTATCTTTGTTACGACCTAATACTGAACGGTACGGTTGGTTGCTTTGAATACCCTAGATACATCAAATACGGTGCTCCCACATATATCAGGGTCACAAAGAAATAGTGAATGGAGAATGGTGTATATGGGAATGGGGTGGAAATTTCATTTCATTAGGTGGTCTCCCAAATTTAGCTTTCACATATACATTATTTTCATCTTCATGTGCATTGCTATAAGTCGGAATTCTTACAAATGCACTATGTTGATATAGCTTCTGGATTTTATTTATTGCTCCTAACAAGAGTAAAATACTGGAATTTGCAGGATGTTCTCTGAAATTGCAGTCCTTATATCAGCAAATTGCTTACTTTTAATTTGGTGACTGATATGGTTTCATATAGTTGAGTTAATGGCATATACACTCTAGATAAAGCCAACAAGTGTATTAAGCAGGATATTAAGCGATGACAAGGTCAACACGGGCTTAAGGCTAAACCACTATCCACAAAATTTGGACTATGTACATAAGAGCAGCGGCAAAATCCTGATTAGGTTGAGTGAACGTACCCACAACACTCATNAGCCTTGCCATTGCCAATTCAAAAAAAAAAAAAAAGTAAAAAATCTTGCAATAATTCCAATGGTTGAAGAAACAACACCTTCAACATATCTTCAAAATTTCCCTTCAAAAAGTCGTAATATTGGAGTGAGCTTAGAGGCCCATCACAAATTGTAGTTTAATTCATGGGTAAGTCTCTTGGCTCTCTAATCGTTATTTTATATGAGTGACTTTGTGGTGAAAAGTAGGATAGTTTCATACTGTTGATGAGTGCTTGCCTACGAAAGCTATGCAAGGAACTCAATGGTAATTTAGTCAGAGACAAGGCTTCCCAAAAATAAAGCGAGTTGGAAACCTCATATCAACAAGGTCTGTAATATTTGATTAAGGCCGTAGATCCAGTTTGACACTATGTTGCCAAACATTTAAGGTACAAAATTACCTGTGTATCTTCGTTATGTGTAATGTGAGTCAACCCGTGTAACAGGTGATCTTTTTCCTATTGAGTATTTATGCCATCCATGAAATTCTTTGTTGTGAGTTTTTTTTAATAAAATTATTTTTTTAGGGTGTCGTTTGAGTCCATCTCTTTATGTTTATCTTTTTTATGGTCACATGTTTGCTCCAAGTTATTTTGATATACCATTGCTTTATTGAAAAGAAATATATTGTTAGTCACTCTTCGGCACAAGGCATATTTTCTGAACCGGAAACTTTGCATATTACTTTTGTTATATAAACAGCCCTTTGGGACGAAATATATTGTCAATCCCTCTTCTACACAAGCCATATATAATTACCAGAAGTATATTGTCAATTACTCTTCTGCACCGGTTATTTATAGTTTTCTTTGGGACGAAATGCGTTTTGGGGAAAACTGACCCGTACGCAATATTACCCATTTTAACCCTACCTGACATTAGTAGTTGCTGCTAGAGAATATTGACAGGTTGCCATTTGCCTGAAAATTTTGAAATGTTCTGTCACAGGAAATTGAAGCCATTGCGAATCACAAAGGCCTGTTACAGGAAATGATTGACGAGGCCATTAGCAACAACACAAATAAACCTTTGCGTATTCTCAGTCTATATAGGCTTCTGGTAATTATATTGTACTTTTGTAGAAACTGCCCTTGGCGAGATGAATACTTGGATGTGACTTAGAAAATTAATTGTTGATAAGTTTTATGTCTACTAGACATGGTCTCAAGTATTAAATTTAACTATTTTTATTAAGACTACAGTGAAAAGTTTTTATTTATTTATTTATTTATTTATTTATTTATTTATTTATTTATTTATTTTTTATTTTTTTTATTATTATTTTTTTTTTATTTTAAGATTATGATACTGTTACCCTAAAGTATGTCTTTATATACCATTTATTTGTTTTGATGTTTGCTGATTTTTACTTTTAATAGAACTATTGTTAAAAATGTAATCTCAACTTGGTACCTTTGGTTTGATCTCAATTATATTTATGTTGACTATCGAGCCGGCAAATTAAAAGATAAAAATCTCAACTTGGTACCTTTGGTTTGATCTCAACTTTATAGGAGGACAACCTTTCTGTTGCTACATGTGGATGGCGTTTTGCCATGGTGATTCACCGTATAATACCTCATTTGTAAAAAAAAAAGGTTGTCAAGAAGTTATCATTTGACTTTGTTAGCGAGTCTGGTGTGAGGAAATATAATTCGTTACCTATATCTTTATTCTCATTGAGTCACTTAACACCTATATCTCAAGTCCTGTAACTTTACACATAAACCAAGATTCAGCGGGCTAAAACGTAGGCGAAAAGCTCAGACATCATGGGAACCTAAAAAAAAAGAAAAAACAAAATAAAACTTCCAGTGGATTTGGTAGCCTTTGCTTGACTAGCCTGAGTAGCTTAGAAATTGTGTTAACACCTGATAATAATTCTATTTAACTGCAGGTTTACTAACCTTTCATTATAAAATACCAGCTTAAGGGGCGGGGCTGTTTGGACAAAATCAAATGCCACGTTTGATATCTTACTTATTTCCAGCTGTAAATGCCAGTTACTTTCGATATGCCGGCACTGCAGGTTACTAACCTTTCATTATAAAACTCTATTCAGAAGCGTTTAATAATGCAACTCCTAGCATCAAATCAGCAAGTTACTATTGTGACATCTACTAAGTCAGGTACTTTCTTAGAGCTTTGATTTGTTACAACACGTATATAATTTGAGTAAATAGTTTCTTTTTCCCTGTTTGCTATAAAGATTCTGAAATGTATGTCTTTGTTAAGTTTAGGTTTAGTTTCTGTCAAGTGAAATGTATATAAATTATCAATATCGATGCTAATGATATTAGTTTCATATAGGTGTACCAGCAAATATAATATTATCGCCATTGTTGTTATAGTATGATATGATTATGCTTGGTTGAAGGTAGTTACTAATTCAAGTCTATTACAGTAGTTTGGTCTCTTTAATTATTATGTTAAACTTCATTTTTACTTTTTTTTTCTTTTGTAATTGTGAAGGGTTCAAAACTTCTAATATGATGTTTGCATCAAAGCGAAGTTTATCTGATGCAATGAATGTTGTTGCTAAAAAGCTTGATGATGTTTACTCGTCACATGCTGTATGTCTTCTGTTATTCAGTAGATCATTATCAAACTTTTATGTTATCTCTTTATTGATCTTTACTGAAAAAGAATTCAGTAATTTAGTATAAAAAAATATTACTGTTACAATGATAATCTCAATTTGAAATAGAATGATTTAGGAGGTTGTATACATTAAAAAAAGACTTTGACCCGATCAACTAAAAAGGACCAATTTGATCCGTTTATTTCTAAATGGGTCAAGATCGCCACCTTTATACAATAACAACCTTATAATAGTTAACGCTATTTACTTTGTTGTTCAGACTACCAAGCGGCATTTAACTTCAAGAATCGATCGCGTCAATTCTAGAATAGATGCGTTTGCAGAAATCAACGAGTCTACACAAGAGGAGGTATGTACTGAGAGAAAGTTTACTAATTTCAAATATTATAACTATTGACTATATTTTTGACTTTTCTATTAAACCACATAGGTTTCTTCCATGCGGAGAGTTGCACCAAAGACTGTTCAACAACTTGAAATTGTGCGCCATGCCGTTCTTTCCATGGTGCTTATTGACTTTTAACTATTTCTTCTTCCTTTTATGAAATTTTTTTAGAACGACATTTTTTTTGCATCCGATGCCATCTACCTATCTCACAAATGACTCCAGCGAGGCTTGAAGTTAGATGGTCAATTATTACCTTGGATACTGATCCAACTATGTTTGTCGTAGGAGACTTCATTGGAAAGGATTGAAGGGAGGCAAGTACCGATTCTCTTTAATACCAAATTGAATTTTTTTAGCTGATCAAGTATATGCGAGGTGACTCCACTATTTTCTACTTTATATTTTTATCTTTGTTTTTCGATATGTTTGCTTATGATTTACAGGTGGAGTAAGAAAAAAGGGTTCCACAAGAAATTGGACCACTAAAGCCAATGTCTTTTGGGGTTAATTTTATATGTGATCTTTTGAACCTTTTCATTGATAATAAGCATATTACTAATCGTTTTTAAATCTATCATATAAAACAGATTTAAAATAATAGAGTATTTAAGTCACCGTAGCTAATTATGCAATCCTCCAATCCTCCAACCTATCATGTATGCTTATTTTATATATGTTCAGCAACTGAGAGCTCGACTTGCTTCAACATTTTATTCAAGCCTTGACATAGATGAATATGACATATTTCTATATGATGGTGCAAAATATGGTATTTCTCGCATTCAGTTTTGTGGTTTTGAGTATTTTTTCGTTATTTTTATTACAATTTAAAAATTAACTTCCGTTAATTAACACCATCAAAAGAATAATTATAAATCATGCACGCCCATCGGGTGGGCTTCGACATATCTTCAACATCCTGCAAATCTTTTAATCCTAAGTATTAACACCAGGCCATAGCTCCCTATAATATGATAGTTTTCCAAATGAAACCTGCAAACCTATAGGTGTTTAAGCAAGTGATTAGCAATGACCCAAACGGCTTATCTAAAGATGGGTTCACGGTCTTCCTGAATAAACCTATCTACATATAAAACTAATAAGTAACAAAAGAAAAAGAGATATGTCACTGTTACGACAGTGAAAGAATAGCAAGATGATAGGTTTTTACATTTAAGATGGCCTACAAAGTGTACCGGTGAATCTCAACTACTTAACAAAATAATAACATTCAACATTTTGATAATGTTCAGTTTACATGATGAGGACGTGATCTAGAAATAATGCAAATTCTGTTTGGGGATATTTAAGACCCTTTTTCAACCGCTGCCTTACTCACAAACAATAAGATAAACAACCCCAATCTTATAGGCCGTTCACACAATGCATATTAATCTCCAAAAGGTAGCCTTCTGTGTTTTCATTTACAATATAAATAGAAGATGGCACGTGTGGTTCATCTTGTGTTAGCGTGTCTAACTATGACAGAAGAAAACAAAGGTCTTGCTGTAACACATGTAAGTCTGTTTGTTTCTTCAAGTTTCATGTTTAAAGTTCATACATATTCATTGCGGGACTAATGTCTAACATGAATTTTAGTACTAATATGTGTTTTGTTATTAATCTCCGAGGCATACCATCTCTTAATGTTAGAATAAAGTGGCTAAATGATCCTTATTTAGATAGACTAAAGGTGGGAAGAATTTTGTATACATTGACTTATAAATTTAAGAAGTTGACTGTTGGTGATGGTAACATTCTCATTCCCATTGATGTTCAATTTAATAATCGTTAACCTGGAATTTGAACGTTGCCAATTGTCCATTAAAGTAAATGGACAATTATAACTTATTTTTAACCGCTTTTCAGGTATAGTTTTAAAGTAGATAAATATTATGCTAAGCACGAGTCAATGATACCAATTGTTCCTAAGTGGAGAACCTGATACGTATCAGGTGGACATGCATTTAAATTTGAGCCTAGATACACTCACGATTTCAAGAATACCTTAGAAATTTTTAGTAGGTTTAGAGTAAAAGTGAACAAAATAACTAATACTTACAATCAACACCATTTTTTAGTTTTCTTATGTGTCAAGTTGGCATGTCAAGCATGGTTATCAGACAACATAAGTACGAGTTAGAATATTAGATATTGCGTTTTTTTACCATCATTACTCTTTGCATAATGCGCAAGTCCAGACTCCTAAAGAGGTAACATTAATTTTGTAAGTATCTATTTTACAAGGCTCTCCTGTGAGGTAAAAAAGTACGAGTACATTTTAAGATCAGGGTGTTTGTTTTTGTTTTTTCTATATGCTATCTATATCACAAACTTAAGTTGCGGTGTGTTTTGGTTTTCTGTTTTGATTTCATTTAACTCACAATAACTATTTTTTTGTGTGGATATAATGAATCTGATTTGGACACGTTGAGTTTTCGATATGCGAAAGAGAAAGTGGTGTTGATTCTGTAATTACTTTAGGCATCTTTTTTACCTTAACTCTGTATCTATTTGTAGCTTACAATGCACATATAAGAAGTTGTTGGGAATTGAGTAGGGTGTTTAAGACTGATCACTAACTGCCACTACCGTTTTTTTTGAAATCACGTTCTAAATTCATTTGAACTTACCATGTGGCCTACCTATACTTCGGAACCGGGTTAAGTTTATAGGTGATGTTGAATATAAAAAACATAAAAGAAACATATAAACGCAGCGGAAAACATCAGCAACAAGGATCTCATATAGCCATA
This sequence comes from Artemisia annua, assembly GCA_014162995.1. Taxonomy (NCBI): domain Eukaryota; kingdom Viridiplantae; phylum Streptophyta; class Magnoliopsida; order Asterales; family Asteraceae; genus Artemisia; species Artemisia annua. The sequence continues at coordinate 111,738 of LBNU01018187.1, read as the reverse complement.
TGATCAATCAAATAATAAACAACAACAAGGTTATACCTTTGTAGCGTGATCGGTAGAATCGTATAGAGACCGTCACCAACAACATGAACCACCAATGAAACCAAGTGATCAAAATAGATCACCTCTATGATAGAAACACACTACACGTTATGGAACACCGCCCGATGCTAGTCTAAACCCCGTAACACACGATCTAGCCTTGAACTACAATAGAATTAGGTTAGATTGAGATCAAAAACACAAACCCTAATATGGGTGTGTATTATTTCGTGGCTCATGGGTCAAGGAAGGGGGAGAGAAAGTTGGTAAGTTGTTATTATGATTGGTAACCTCCAAAGACCAAATCAATGTTGATCTTTTCATAATCATAGTTACACTTAGAACCCTGATCTTTCTCCCTTGTTCCTTTCTCACCTAGGCTTGCCATGAGGGCCCTAAATGGGCTTGCCCATTTGTTGGTCCAATCCAATAAACTAAGTACAAGCTTAGTTATTAGTAGCCCGTTATTGATCCCGAGTTACGTAGTCGTATATATAGTGTAAATACGATAAATACAATATATATAATGGTGTCTCTGTGTATAAGTGTGTGACCCCATAGGCTCACATATGTCTAGCCATATAACTATTTATTATGACACGAGCATACTCCAACAGCTCCCACTTGCGACGTCATATTAATCAAGTAATTATACAAGCAAAGGTTAGCGTCTAGCAACACGCCAATGCCCCTAGAAATATGTGAGGGTAGTTTCTTAAACTTCTCATTTAAATGGTTTATATGTCATCCGTCCTTTTGTTACAGATACCATGTTGAACATTAGACATGGATCAAAGTCATTCTAATTGTTCAACTATTATGTTTCTCGATCTAGATATTGAACATGATTACCAAGTGAATTAAGATTCATCTTAATCTCATTTGGGTACGGCCATACAAACATCTGTTCAACTCATCGAGGGGCCCAATAGTATCTAACTCCATGACATGTGGAGGAACAAATCCTATTTTGACTGCACGTGTCATTCATGCGTTTCATATCACTCCTGAAGATGGCTTTTATAACTACCTTATTCAGGACAGCGTTTAACCATATCAAAGAATGAAATTCCACACATGCAAGACCTACTTGCATCTCAAGTCTGAGGATAAGAGACATAACCATTTGCGAGATTCACTATTGACGCCGATCCATGCAGTGAATACTCGTAGGTTGGGTCAGTCCAATGTTCATCACAATGAACAACATGTGAGTTTGGTGGAAACATCAATTAATATTTATTCTAAATAAATATCACCAACACGCTCACATTTGCCTTAATTCGATGATACTCCCGTATCGTCAACTGGCAATGGACAACTTTAGAATAAATAAATTTATCCATGGATTAAACATGCAAATATAGAACACAGTAGTACAAATGAAGACGATTATACCCGGTATATCAATTCATTATATAATACGACTGCTTACAGTTCCATTATCCAAATACTAAAAACAGATATGCACAAGACTACATATAGATCGGAATCCGATGTTTCCACCATGATCAATTTTGTTGTACAAGACAACAAGTAGTCATCTGAGTAAACTTTGAGAATACTTGTTTCAAAATTCGAAATGTTTTGAATGATGATTGTCCTTTTGTATGTGTGCATTCAAGTACAATACGAGTATTGCAACAATACATTCCATAGGGTGTTTGAAGCTAGCAAAACTCCTATTTAGACAGTCATCTGAACAGTTTCTCAAACTGTAAAGTATTCTTTTCTTTTAATGTATAATGCATTAATGCTCTCAGTCGAGCACATCTAGTCAGCAATTTCATCGTTCATGATGACATTCGACCACGACTAGATTTGAGAATCATCTCAGTTAAATAAGCATTGGTGTATGCAAACAGAACCGAGCTCCTCAAATATCCGTAAACGTTTGAACATATCTTTGGTCCTATGTGGGTCCATTATAATGTTCATTTAACAATTATCTAATGACGTTCACTTAGATATTTGTTGTTAGCACCTCATCTTGCATTCATGCAAATGATATAAACAGTCCAATGCATAATACGACTTACATAATGAATCCTTTAGTCGAACATAAGGTTACCATTTATGTGTTCAATCTCATCAGGTGAGATTGATCATTGAGACTTCTCTCAATAACCTGTCATATTGTGTTGGGCTCAATAACCGCTTATGTTTTATTCTAATAAACATATTTTAACAAGGTTGTATGTTTTATTTTCTAAATCTCTTAAGAGAAGTTTCATTCCAATCTAAGGATTAAAATCTAGCTTAGATGGAATATTGTTTCTAATATGTTACCGACATATGAGATTTATGAAAATAAGCACAACGCTCCTACTTGCTCTCAGTGTACTCAGGAGTAATCTTATTTAATCAAAATCAAATTAATGATTAACTTAAGATCTCAGCTCCTAGATGCATGATCTAATCCACACTTGGATTCTTATCACTTGTATACATAACAAAGATTGTATGGATTCAAAAACCCTTTTGATTACTCATCGTCCTCGCAAAGGTAATAAAAAGGAAAGTGTTTGGAAATCCTGTTGTCATATTTCATTTACATGAAAGCAAGTATGACAATCTTTATACATTTAATGTATGTAGGTAGGAAGATTTAATCATAGTCAATTTCTTGAGTATGAGTAAACTCCTTTTATTACACATGCATTAAATGTGTGTACAAGTTTGTCCTTTTGAGTCTTCTTTTCAAGAAACTCATTATTAACCTCACAGTCTAACTGATTGGTAAGAGATCAATCAAACTCGAGGAGTGATTGTCTCTCATGGACTGCATCTTGACATTCATAGTTTTTGAGCCATTCATCAGATTCAAGATCTGATAATGCATCTCAGTAGTTAGCAGGGTCACTATGATCCTCCAACTTATGTCCCTTAGCATTGATATAAAAACTATATCATTCAGGTGCTAGAGGTATCCTTTCGGATTTATGAATGAGAGATATCAACCTAAAGTTTAACATATGCATGTTTAACCTTAATTTATGATATTAGCAAGTGTACTCAGAAGTTTATGTATTTAGCTCTTGAATAACTTCAAGATCTAAAGATGCTCCCACTTGCTTTGTAAGTGGAGACTAATCTCTACATGCTCGGCATTTTGAGTAACAATAAATTGTTCTCAAGCGGGTCATCCAAAATACATCATTAGTTCTTGACTCTAGTTTGTTAATTACTTACTCTTAGGTATTTAACAAATTCAGAACTTCAATCAAGACATAATGGGATTCATCCCATGCCATAATACAATGGAGTCTTAAATTCCTTCTGGGTTGGAACCATATTGAGTGTACACATGGCACATCCAATTTTCTAACCTTGATAGCTTTGGAGGCAAAACAGTTTAAGTCATCAAATATCAAACAATATCTATAGAGTTTGATTTTCCATTATGGACATACCCTAAAGTTGTGGTATTCCATGAGAATTAATGCTGTGAGACTATCCCACAACCCATTAGATGAACTTATACTCTTTGGCTTACATATCTGCCAACCAAGTCAAACTAGATGGCATCAATAGTATTTTAGCCTAATGCATACTTTATATTATAAGTCTTTGACCAAGTCAATGACTTCATGTGCATGTTTTGACTAGAAAACATAAACATTAAATATTTTATTATACGTCGTAAGTGTACATGTCTTAACAAGAAGACATAACAAGTTAACGTCTTTACTTTACGTTATAAGTCTTTCAACAATTAACGGAATTGATGTTTGTGTCTTTACAAGAGACCTAAACATATTCAACTAAAGTAATTATGAGTACCGTCTAAATGGCCTCAATAGTAATTTCAAGTTAATTTCATACTTCATGATTATGAATTTACAAGAAGACATAATCATATTTACTAAACAATTCAGCGAATATGTTGAAGTAGCTTTTCATGTTATCTTGACATTTGTTCTAATTAGGGCAACATACATTTTATGTGTATAAGTCCTAGTAGAACCTTAGTTTTCTTACCTTGCAGTCAAGAAAAACCGTTAGTCATATTGTTATATGTTGTACCTTGCACACAATTAAGATTTCTCCCACTTGTGCATGGCACAACATCATGCAAGTAAATATGACAGTGTCACAGATAACATATGATTTTAGTCAAAATCAAAGTATAGATGTGTAGAACCTATATTGCTTTTATAATGAATCATGCATAACAATTTTATTGATAACATTTCAGGAAGCAACATCAGGAACGAGACAAGTTATCTTATAAAATTTATGCAATGGTTCTCATAAAAACTATGATGCTTAACATGCGGAAAGTAATGTATTATTTCAAGACAATCTAGAAATAAGATGGGCAACTTGTAAGTTAATAGAGCTTACAGCTCCCACTGGATTAGAGAACATTACATGTGTTTCGTCACCAGTAATACGATCACGTAGCTCCCACTGGATTAGACAACATTATAAGTGTTACATCACCAGTGGAGAGTGAGTGACGATTGGATACTTTCCTTCTTTCTTTGAATATCTACACATTATTGCTAATGTGAGTCACTTTGACTAGTAAACATGTACTTAGGTATTCAAGGAAGTGCATCAAGTTCTAACATATAGATGATGGGCTAGCCATCATTTTTAACTTGAAAAATAGGCATGCATTTCCTCCATGTTTATTGGGTTAAGACACATTGCTAGGTAATCATGCTAGTAATTGCCTTTACCACTTTGCGGTGTATTGATATTTCCAATTTCTAATTATTTAAACTCATTTTAGTTTGGTAGCTATAGAAAACGTGTTCTCTAGTTATCCAAATATCTTATATTTCTTCAAGGTTTCAAAACCGTAACTAGGGTTATAAAACTAACTTGAAAGAATAAGATGTGCTAACATACTTAACCGTTTTGACATTTACAAGACATCACGATTTCTAGAGTATGTATGCTTTGAGTTTGATTAGAATTGGGACAATTCAAATATTCCTATTATAGCTTTTCCTCATAAAGAAAAAGGATAGGAACAAGTCTCTTTCTTACAAGGGAAGGAAGACTTAGTTTGATCCTTTTAAGAAGAAAAGAACAAACTCTTGTTTACGGTTTGAGTTGCATTAATTCATTAATTGAATTTACAAAGTTCATTATTTAATATTTTCGATAATTATCCTTTTATAAATTAATTACCCCATGTTTAAAATTTAAAACAATTAATTTACGAAAAGGCTAAGATCCACATTGTGCTTCTACTATCACATCAGTTGATCTGCTAGCAATAGTAGATTCAATTGGTAGGTGACGATCACCAATTGTATTACATGTACAACTCTTAGATCCTTATGGGACTCATGGCATCTAGTGTCATGTAGGCATGTTTAGTCCCATCCTTGCCTCGGGTCAAGGTCTCACCGCTTAACTCGATTAAGTCATCCAATTTGAGAACGTGTGAGAATATATCTAGGTCCCACGCATAGAGAATAGTCACCTTGAGTTACAATTCAACCCAGGTCCCACGCATAGGCAAAAAGTAATTCAAGTGTTCTTAAAATTGGACGGCATGACTTAAATTTTGACGGGTAAAAGTTTTGATGTGAATCAAAAGGTGTACGAAAGGAGCATGCATTCATCCTTCGTAGCACAAGTTAAAAACTTTTCTTAACTTAAGTCTAATCATTGTTTTAATTTATGTGTGTCAAGTTGTCCATTTTCATGACTAATATACATCCTAGGTGGATAATAAGTTTGGACAATACATAAATGGAATAACATACATAACAAGTTTAAGTGTTATTTTAAAAAACAATGATTTCAAGTTTCAAAAACTTAGTTAAACTAAATCCAAAGACTTAGTTTTGAAGATGGTTTGTATCATATTCAACTAAAGTAATTATGAGTACCTTCTAAATGGCCTCAATAGTAATTTCAAGTTAATTTCATACTTCATGATTATGAATTTACAAGAAGACATAATCATATTTACTAAACAATTCAGCGAATATGTTGAAGTAGCTTTTCATGTTATATGGACATTTGTTCTAATTAGGGCAACATACATTTTATGTGTATAAGTCCTAGTAGAACCTTAGTTTTCTTACCTTGCAGTCAAGAAAAACCGTTAGTCATATTGTTATATGTTGTACCTTGCACACAATTAAGATTTCTCCCACTTGTGCATGGCACAACATTATGCAAGTAAATATGACAGTGTCACAGATAACATATGATTTTAGTCAAAATCAAAGTATAGATGTATAGAACATATATTGCTTTTATAATGAATCATGCATAACAATTTTATTGATAACATTTCAGGAAGCAACATCAGGAACGAGACAAGTTATCTTATAAAATTTATGCAATGGTTCTCATAAAAACTATGATGCTTAACATGCGGAAAGTAATGTATTATTTTAANACAAAATAAAACTTCCAGTGGATTTGGTAGCCTGTGCTTGACTAGCCTGAGTAGCTTAGAAATTGTGTTAACACCTGATAATAATTCTATTTAACTGCAGGTTTACTAACCTTTCATTATAAAATACCAGCTTAAGGGGCTGTTTGGACAAAATCAAATGCCACGTTTGATATCTTACTTATTTCCAGCTGTAAATGCCAGTTACTTTCAATATGCCGGCACTGCAGGTTACTAACCTTTCATTATAAAACTCTATTCAGAAGCGTTTAATAATGCAACTCCTAGCATCAAATCAGCAAGTTACTATTGTGACATCTACTAAGTCAGGTACTTTCTTACTTTCTTAGAGCTTTGATTTTTTACAACACATATATAATTTGAGTAAATAGTTTCTTTTTCCCTGTTTGCTATAAAGATTCTGAAATGTATGTCTTTGTTAAGTTTAGGTTTAGTTTCTGTCAAGTGAAATGTATATAAATTATCAATATCGATGCTAATGATATTAGTTTCATATAGGTGTACCAGCAAATATAATATTATCGCCATTGTTGTTATAGTATGATATGGTTATGCTTGGTTGAAGGTAGTTACTAATTCAAGTCTATTACAGTAGTTTGGTCTCTTTAATTTATTATGTTAAACTTCATTTTTACTTTTTTTTTCTTTTGTAATTGTGAAGGGTTCAAAACTTCTAATATGATGTTTGCATCAAAGCGAAGTTTATCTGATGCAATGAATGTTGTTGCTAAAAAGCTTGATGATGTTTACTCGTCACATGCTGTATGTCTTCTGTTATTCAGTAGATCATTATCAAACTTTTATGTTATCTCTTTATTGATCTTTACTGAAAAAGAATTCAGTAATTTAGTATAAAAAAATATTACTGTTACAATGATAATCTAAATTTGAAATAGAATGATTTAGGAGGTTGTATACATTAAAAAAAGACTTTGACCCGATCAACTAAAAAGGACCAATTTGATCCGTTTATTTCTAAATGGGTCGAGATCGCCACCTTTATACAATAACAGCCTTATAATAGTTAACGCTATTTACTTTGTTGTTCAGACTACCAAGCGGTATTTAACTTCAAGAATCGATCGCGTCAATTCTAGAATAGATGCGTTTGCAGAAATCAACGAGTCTACACAAGAGGAGGTATGTACTGAGAGAAAGTTTACTAATTTCAAATATTATAACTATTGACTATATTTTTGACTTTTCTAACAACTATGTAGTTACACCCGCAGAGTTTATGCAAGGATGTGTAAAGAGATTTGTAGGAATGATTCGTACTATTGAACCGGTAAGTTTGGTATTATATTTGACAATTTTTAAATTATATTTAATTTTTAGTAATGTTAAAATATAATATGATTTTTTAAAAATGAACAATATGCAGGGAAAATGTTGTGTTGTTTATGCTACCGTGCATAGCATCCAATATCAAAGTGGATGGGTTTATACAGGCTGCAAAGAATGCAACACAAAAGTGACACCAATACCTCCAAAAGCCGGAATGAATTCTCGAAACAAAAATCAAATGTGGTTTTGCAAAAATCATGGAGAAACATACGCTAATGCATATTAATCTCCAAAAGGCAGCCTTCTGTGTTTTCATTTACAATATAAATAGAAGATGGCACGCGTGGTTCATCTTGTGTTAGCGTGTCTAACTATGACAGAAGAAAACAAAGGTCTTGCTGTAACACATGTAAGTCTGTTTGTTTCTTCAAGTTTCATGTTTAAAGTTCATACATATTCATTGCGGGACTAATGTCTAACATGAATTTTAGTACTAATATGTGTTTTGTTATTAATCTCCAAGGCATACCACCTCTTAATGTTAGAATAAAGTGGCTAAATGATCCTTATTTAGATAGACTAAAGGTGGGAAGAATTTTCTATACATTGACTTATAAATTTAAGAAGTTGACTGTTGGTAATGGTAACATTCTCATTCCCATTGATGTTCAATTTAATAATCGTTAACCTGGAATTTGAACGTTGCCAATTGT
>LBNU01018187.1:44080-100249 GCA_014162995.1 Artemisia annua | reverse complement strand
TTGTATATATTATAAGTTTAAAAATTATTAAAAGTATTAAAAGTATAAAAACTAAAAGTATAAAAAGTACTAAAAGTTTTAAAACTAATAAGTATATATTAAAGCTACATTTGTATTTTAGGGCATGCTTGGTAGGGGTGTTCACGGGGCGGTTCGGTTCGGTTAGTTGGAAGATTTTAACTATCCATCGCGGGGCGGGTAATTTATTTATATTATATACGGTTTGGTTCGGTTAACCATGGATATCTAAAAGTAAAAACCGAAACCGAATCGTGATAAGCGGTTTTTCCGGTTTTGGTTTTTTCGGTTTCGGTTTCTTCAGTTTCGGGTTTTTTCAGTTTCGGATTGAGTGGTTTGTCGTAACATGACACTCTAAGCAACTATAACCCAATGCATATGATCCCTATGATGTCAAATATGTGACCAGTGATAACCTAACGCACATGACCCATGACCCATGTGAATTAGCCATTATCACCGGTCATGCATGGTTTCCATTACACTAAAAGCCACTATAACCCAATGCACATTACCCATGACCCATGTTAATTACCAATTGTCAACAGTCATGGATGTGTCATAACATGACACTCTAAGCAACTATAACCCAATGCATATGACCCATATGATGTCAAATACCCATATTAATGAATGTGACCAGTCATAATTACCTAATGCACATGACCCATGACCCATGTGAATTAGCCATTATCACCGGTCATGCATGGTTTCCATTACACTAAAACCACTATAACCCAATGCACATTACCCATGACCTATGTTAATTACCAATTGTCAACAGTCATGGATGTACGTGTCGTAACATGACACTCTAAGCAACTATAACCCATGCATATGACCCATATGATCGATGTCAAATATCCATTAATGAATGTGACCAGTGATAACCTAATGCACATGACCCATAACCCATGTGAATTAGCCATTATCACACTGGTCATGCATGGGTTGTACCGGCTTGGTAGGTGTATACCGTTTGTCACAGACACTAAGAAGCAAGTATCCAGGGACCTCCCGATCATGTTATCCGGGATCGAGAAAGTTTGAACTCGGCTTGAGCTTGACTCGAAAAGCTCGATTTATCTGTAAAGATGTGTTTTCTTACACAAATTAAAATTGAAATATAATATAACCTAAGAATTGAATTCGGTTCGACTTCAGCTCGAAAAGCTTGATACATTCATAAATAAATATTTACACTTAGTACACTTACATATTAAAAAAAACATATTTTATATTACTTACAAGCTCGAGAACTTAAAAATAACTCGAGTCGAACCTATATAAGATTGAGATCAACTCATTAAACATTTCGAGCTCATTTGATAGGCTTCAATCTCCAAAATTTTAATCACGCGCTCAAGATCCCCCCTTTTTCCCCAAAAATTTCAATCTCTCGCTCAAGATCCCGCCCCTTTTTCCCCAAAATCAAAACACTAACACTTACACTAGTCAGATCTATCTTCTATCTATTCATCTCTTCTCCTTCTCTCTAGAACCGACTCACACCAGCGCCACACTTCACCGCCTTATCTCACCGTCGTTCCACCAAGCATCGCTCCTCTACGCCATCACCGTCATCAAGACAAGGGAACTGCATGGGAGAGTTTGTTTTCTTCGGTTGTTTGGTTCGAGATAACCACTACATCCACCACCATCACAGTCGAGCCACCATCACCCTCATCTCACCTATCCTACTCTGATAATGGGTATGCTCAAACACATATTTAATTTATATTTTCTTAAATGTGTAATCGAATATAAAATGATTTATATTGATTTTTGTGGATTAAAACTAGCCTAAAACATGTTTTTGATTATAAATTCGTGTGGTAGTAATCGTTGCAGGTAGACTTATTAAAGGGAGTCTTGATTGGTTTCCACTCCGGGAGGATGTTGCTGAACAGTTGGAGTTTGCTTATCGCAATCGCGTAAGTGATCTATTAAAAGATTAACATAACATCTGTTATATAGGAAATTAAATCAAATATGGTTGCTTTTTTTGTGAAACTGTTTCATTTGTACCAAATGTTATTGATTTGCTTGCTTGGTAATGTGTCTGACATTTATTCGTTCCAGGTTTGGCACTGCAGAACATTTCAACCATCTGGATTATTTGTTGCCGAGTTGATATGCAAGGGTCTGCCCCGGTATGTTGGTTTTGATGCTAAACTTATATTTGGGACATCTAATTTTGTCGTCTTTTATGTTAGCATTAAGCACGTTACTTGTTTCTTGCAGGGGCTACATGCTATTTTCGGGTGAGGATGATACATGGGATGCCTGGCTAAAAATTCCCTCATCAGAATTTTCTGGCACAGTTCATTTTCGAGGGACTGAAATTAAATTGAGGCGTGGGTATGCTCCATCTCAGTCACCAAAGCCAACCTATGTATATTTTTACTGTTTAATGGTTGGCAGATCTTATATTATGCAACGTTATTAGTGCATTGGTTTCTTACAGTTCATAACATCTGTTTATAGGATAAGTTACGTTAGCAGATAGAGTAAGAAATGGACGATTATTATTCACAGGTAAAACTAATGGCGTTTTTCTCAGGCTCTATGTTTATAATACTTTCAAGCTCAATTTATGGTTATAACTCAGTCTAAGTGAGAATTCTTCTAAGAAAGCCCCTTCTTCAAGTCAGCATTATGCGGTCCTAACTTGTTTAATGGAACATGTAGCTAACCATCCTGCTGCCAGCTGGGATGAGGGCAATGCATTTGAATCTTCTGAAGCAGAAAAAGAATTCCAAGATAAGGTATACGAAGTCGGTTTACTAACCTTTTGTACCATTGTAGGTTTTAGGTGCTATTTTGGACTGGTGCATGTTTTTTTGCATTTCGTAATACTATAACTTCTAACCATATCATTGTGATTGTTTGCGATCCCCGTTAAATTCATATAGATAAATAACACTAAACTGTCTGCTCGTTTTGTTCTACAACTGCAGCAAAATGGGTATTTGAATGCAGATGACACATCAGACCGCTTTTTCCGTTGGCTCTTGGTAAATTTTTTCTAATCTTTAAAATGGGTATTATATATTTGTATGTGCTTCTAACTTTTGTCTTTTCTACTTAAAACAGAGACGGAGAATATCCAGATGATGAGATTAGTACAAAAGTTAGTACTGCTGTTAGTACTGCTAGTACAAAGTTAAGACTGCTCGAAGTTAATGCTGCTAGTGTATTAGTTACAACTGTTAGTTATAAGTTAGTATTGTTGTTTCATATAGTTAGTATTGCTTGTATGATATGTATTAGTTGTTTATGAAAAAGATTATAGATACTTAGGAAAGTATTGTAAGCAGACTAGGACTCCTTGGTGTATAAAAGGAGGTCCTAGGGTATAGAGTTATATACGAATTTTATATTTACAATTTTATTGTATTTGAATTTGTTTTGAAATATATTTCAATTTGTTTTGATATATATTTATTTCTGAAATGTGACTAAAAGATGTATATAGTCACACTTACTAACAGTTTTGGTCACTATTTGCTTTATTCGTTGTGTGACTAAATATTACAAAAGACCACACAAACATGAAATTCATGTGGCCATTGGATGATCAATAGTCACACAAAATACACATTTCTTCATTTTAAACAGCATATGGTCACGCTTATCAACACTTTTGGCCACTGTTTGCTTAATTGTATGTGACTATATACCAAAAACAAACATGCATTGTGTGACTAAATATTACAAAAGGCCACACAAACTTAAAATTCACGTGGCCATTGGATGATCAATAGTCATACAAAATACACATTTCACACTTTAAACAACATATGGTCACACTTATTAACACTTTTGGCCACTGTTTGCTTAATTGTATGTGACTATATACCCAAAACAAACATGCATTGTGTGACTAAATATTACAAAAGGCCACACAAACATAAAATTCACGTGGCCATTGGATGATCAATACTCACACAAAATACATATTTCTTCACTTTAAACAGCATATGGTCACACTTATTAACACTTTTGGCCAATGTTTCCTTAATTGTATGTGACTAACTCCAAAAAAACAACACCCGTTGTGTGACTAAATCATCACAATCGTCACATTTATTAAATATTCATGTGGCCACAGGACGGGAAATAGTCACACAAAATACACATTTAATAGAATAAATCATCTCAAATGCCACATATATTATATATTTGTATGGCCAAAGGACGAACAATAATTACTCTCAAAAAACATTCGTGTGACTATAAAGTGTTTACGGTCACTGATTATGACTAATCCAACAAAACTTGTGCCTAATTTGTCACACATATTCGGGGTTTTGGTCACTCTTTTTAGATGGAAAAGGCCACGAACTCAACAATGTGACCATATGCCACCTACGGTGGCGGGAGCTTTGGTGACACACAACGAAAAAAACGTGTGTGACTATATGCATATCGTCACACATTTTTGGCGTGACCAATACAACTTTTTGTACCAGTGAAAGGATTTATAGTGATTCGGCTACAAGGACACCTTCCTTGCCCTACTTCATTCCCCGAGCACCGAACTCGAGAGTTTTCTTCACTAAGTCAAGAGGCTCCCTTATGGCGGAGAAAACCGTACACACCTTAGCTTACACCAATTTTAACGACACAAAGCTAAATGTCGAGTTCTAATCGTAGCTAGAACCAATCTCACAACTTCAATCACACCACAACTTCTTCACACCTTTTCACGCCTTCTAGACTTCTTCAGAACTCTTGTTTCTTCACAACTTGATGTCTTCTATCTTTTCACAACTTCTATCTAGTCACTACTTCACTACTTATACTTTTCTACTTCTTCAAGACTTCTATTGCTTCACACCTTCAAGACTTCAATGTCTTCACTACTTCAAGGCTTCTAAGTCTTCACTACTTCAAGGCTTCTAAGTCTTCACTACTTCAAGGCTTCTATTACTTCACACCTTCAAGACTTCAATGTCTTCACTACTTCAAGGTGTAACAATTCACATTTTTGGGTTACTATTCATTTTTACTATTCACTTTCACTATTCATTTCCAAAAAATTTATTTCACATTCTTATCAGTTAAACTATTTTAATGATAATCCGAAAGTTTGACATTTGTCGGATCATTTCTGCAAAAATCACGAAACCGTGTCTGAGAATTACTTTAAGCTTTAAACATCATTTAGGCATACTGATATGTCCACACAAAATTACAATCAAGAGAAATATAAGTTTTTCACCTTCCGTGACATTCTCAAGAATTTTGGAATTTTACATTTTCCAAGTTTGCGTTTTACGCGATTTACGCGTATTAAACCTACGTTTCCAGCGTTTAACAGCGTTTTCACAACCCATTAAACTTATCACTCATTATTATATGATAATAATGAGTATATTGATAAGTTTAATCGTTCCTACAAGTTTCATATTTTTACGATACCCGGTTTTACGTTTCATGATTTAATGGCTTACCGTTAGCGATTATTGGGACTAAAACTCACTCCGTAAAGGCAAGATAAATGTCTAAAACTCTTAACCTCCTCAATTCCAGCCCTAGGTGGCATTTTTATGAGTCACAAGAACACTTGGCATGGTTTTGTTAGCCTTGTCCAAGATCTCTACACCTATACTAACTTAATGTCTAAGTTATGCTTAATCTAAGGACACATGCTTCTCTTAACACTTAAGGAAGTGACTCACCTAGCTCATCACCTCCTCAAGACCCTATAAATACCCTTCCCCCTCCTTCTTGGTCGTTCACCACACACAACACACAAACATACTCTTCTTTGATCTTCTTCTTCAAGTATTATTCAAGAAAACAAGCTCCATATTAATTCCAAAGCTCTTGTTAAGCTTTGATTGATCCAAGTTCTAGTTTCTTCCATCCTTTGGTGATCTTCCATCTACACTAGAAGTGTTCTAGTAGAAGACTTCAAGTTCCTTCTCAAGTAGTCACAAGTTGGTGTCAAGAGCTTAGAGAAGTTGGAAGCTAGAGATCCTAGTTCTTGTTCTTAACTTCCTTTCTTTAGAAAGCCAAAAGTTGTAAGAAACCTTAACACACTTTCTTGATCAACATCATTCTCATACTTCTTATACTTTACTTATGCTATATATGGTCTTTATGTTGTGTTCATGACATACAATAACCTTTAAAACAAGTTAAGAGAACTATATTTTAACCTTATGCAAGTAAACATGAAAACTAGTGACATATATTATGAAATATAACCATGATATTAGACACTTACCTACTGTTAAAGAGGACTTTACAAGGAAAACATAGCAATTTGAATCACCCAAAAGAGTACACGAGTCAAAAGAGACGACCAAAAGAAGTTAGCAAAACCAAAATGCCGAAACTGCCAAAACAAGCTGTTAAATAGCTGACCTTTTTGAACGAGGCACTTCTGGTCCGTTTCACCAAAAAGTTAAAACACGAAAGTTGTCTGGAACGATGTTTTCCTTCAATCGCAAAGAAGCTCAAGTCCTGAAAACGCATAACGAATGATATTTTTCTTAAAAATCGTAACAGCCCCTAATTGTAGCAAAATGACTATGTATTTTGTCACGGCTAAGGAAAACCAAATGGCCTAAAGGCCTAGGGCTGAGATCAATGATTCGCGCAGAATGCGCGTATCAAATAAATATATAAGGTAGACGTGGGGGGAATTCACAATTCAAACCCTTGTAAAAAGGCGGAATTGCAAAACCCGTGAATACAATATATGTATAAGATACCGGGTAAATGATTTCCCTGGTCGTGTCTCAACGAGGTGTGAATGGGAAAGATCGATTAAGATTCGAGATTAAAATGCTTGTAATGATGATTGAGATATTTATTTGGTGTTGTGGTACGTTAAAGTTACAAGAATTGTAAATTAATGAACGAAAATTAAGATAACGCAACCTAAAAGGGAACAAAAGCAATGGTATACTAGGGAAATCCTAAAAAAACTACGGGAAACATGATAGGAAAAGCGAGGAATCCTAAAACGTATCCTAAGTTAAAAACGTAAAAGTTAATTAAGAAAAACGCGAGTGCACAAAACAAAAAGCACGGCTAATCCTACGGGCATACAAACAATTTTTTTACGCACTAAATGACAAAAGAAAATTTTAGAAAAAAAAAGAAAATTAATTATTTGACAAAAATTCTATTTAATTTGAATTAAAAACTAATTAACACTAATTAAATTCTAATAATTAATTTAACAATCTAAAAAAATCTGAAACGTTTTACATAAATTCTACAAGATAAAGTTAATCTATGAAAAATATAAAAAAAGTGGGTACAGTAGCTAATAAGCAGAAAAATAAGCACAATAAGCTAATAAGCAACTAGGCTACAAAGAACATAAAAGAATTAATCATGCAACTAATAACACAAAAGTCCCAAGGGCACGTTTGGTCAGAGTGTGGTGTTGTGTTGTTTTTGTTGTGCCTCAAGGTCACAAGTTCGAACCTGTGCACCTCTATTTTTTTTTGAAAACATTTTTTTTTCAATTTTTCTTTAACACACTTATAAAACACATGAAAACAAACATTTTCTAAAACTAAAACTTTTTATAAAACTAATGATAAGCAGTCTAAAGGGGAAAGCAATGAGCAGTTCATATATAGGCTAAAAAAAAGAATTCTAAAAACTAAAAAGCTAAAAAGAAACTAATACAAGTTGTCCTAAGGGGAGTAATTAATCTAGGCTGCTAAGGGAGACCTAAAACAAGCTAAAGGAACATATATAAGCAGTTTATGAGTCCTAAAAAGCACAAAAATAAGCTAATCCTAGAAATGGCTGCAAGAAAAAGTTACTGAAGGGGGTTTTGGGGCTGCAAAAAAGCTGTTATAAAAAATACATAAAAATGAAATAAAAATGTCTTTAACTAGATAAGCTACTGGATAAGTTGCATACCAATTTTTAGAGCAAACGGATAAAAAACAAAGAAATGAAAAATAAAAAACTTCTGGGCTGCTGGGCTGATTTTTGACAGCAAATCAGGGTGAAAATGGGTCAAATTTGGGACTTTTGACCCACAAAAGTCAAAGACCAGGTGGTGCAAACTAGTACTAATATATTTTAAGCTATTGTGAAGCAAAATAAACAACTAAATGAAGCTTTAGCTAAGTTTTCACCTAAAAACTTGTTGTGGCAGTTTTACAACTAGGAAATTAGAACATCAATTGAATTACTCTAAACACCTTGAAAGTGACAAGTTTAACTTTAAAACAACTAGAAACAATAAACTAAAGATGATTGAAATTAAAAGATTGGTTAAAAACAATTTTTGGAGGGAGATTTAGCTAGTGCCAAACACCCCTTAATGGGTAAGTTTTGAAATTTCTTATCTAAGAATTGATTCTACAATACTGGAACTTGTATTGAACTGATATATAAAGGAATATTAAGGAGAAATAAGCAGTAATAGACTGAAAATAAGCAGTTAAAATAAGCAGTTTGAAAAGCTAATGTCACAGTAAAAAAAAACTTAAACTTTCATTAATAAAGACAAAGAGATTACAAACTGAGATTAAGAACTAAAATACTTAAAATTAAACTAAAACTAATTTTACACTAAATTACCTACTGCCTCTCAATGGCATACAACATTTTCAATTTATACTAAAAATATGAAAACTAGGGTTCCGGCTCTTTCTTGTCCTGTGTATGTGTTTTCTGTGTGAGAGTAAAAAGCTTGAATCAACTTTGTGCTGTCTTTCACTTCATCACAGCCCTTCATTGTATTCTTGGAACCAAAGCCCTTTTGTTGTGAGCCGTTGGATAAACTTGAGGGGTGAGGATACGTGACTTGGACAAGGGGGAGGGTATCACGTGAAGGTTGGTTGCTTTTGAGGAGGTTGAGGTTGAGTGTAGCAGGGAAAAGGAGAGGATAAGGGTTTGTGTATAGCGGGTAATGGCAGGGAGCAGGGGAAGAGGAAGGTGGGTTTGACCTCGTGTGGTCAAAGGAATAACACGAGGGGTGGGTTTTGTTTTTGTGTTTTTTTTTTTTTTTTTTTTTTTTTTTTTTTTTTTTTTTTTTTTTTTTACTTGGTAATGTATAGTGGGTTGGGCATGGTGGGTTAGGTGAGTTTTTAGGATTAGTGTAAAAAAAAAGTTAGTAAAATTTTTGATAAAACTGAAATCGTAAAATATTTTTTTGTAGTATTTTTTTATTTAAATAAAATTATAATAAGGATAATAATACTAATATTAATAATAATAATAATAATAATAATAATAATACTTATAATAGTACTAATTAATAATAATACTAATAATATATACTTAATAATTTAAAAAGTTTTTACAAACACTTAGTAAAAAGTTTTTGACAAAATGTTTTTGGTGATTTATTTTAGAAAATGGTTTTTGGTTTTGAAATGATTTTGAAATTAAGTTTGGGTTTTAGGGGTATTTGGAAATTTTGGTTTCGGTTTAGGGGAAAATGGTAATTTTGGTGTCGGGTGAATGGTAAAAGGGTAATTTGGGTTTTGGTTAGGTTTTTCATGCTCCCCTCATGTCACATTGCCGATATAGACTTCGACTTTGACTTTTTGTGTTTTTCTCCGTTTTTCTTCAAAATTGTGTCAAGTCGGTCCGGTATTGCTCCGTTTAGCTCCGCTTCCCATCCAAGCTCGGTTTTGCTCATTTTTTCCTTGTTTTCAATCCATTTGTACCTGAAATACACAAAAACACTATCCAAGGATATTTTTAACATTATATGGTCTTTTCGGGTGTATTTGGTCGTTTTGGCTCGTTAAATAAGGTGAAAGATATGTGTAATTAGACACATATCAATCAAAAACGCGGCTAAGGCCAAGATTGAGTCTCAAAGACATGGTAGCCAAGACCGAAGCCATAGCAAGGCCACGGCTAAGATCTCAAGGCTTTCTAAACCGAAATCATAAACCAAAGTTTTAGTTTTAACAAAACAAAACAATTTGGATCTACTCCATCGATAGACCATAAGATTTTGCAAATGATATCACATCCATACTAGACTTAATAAACTTATAAAGATAACAATCTTCATTCAAAATAAACTTTCCTAAGTTTATTCGACCTTAGGACATGTAACTTGTAACGACCAAAAACATATAGTTTCTATCGAATACTACAATACTAGGGATCTTCATGTGAGGGGTTCTTTAGAGTAAAACGGATCGACGAGTTGCTGGATTTATGAATTAAAGTGTCCTAGCTCCTCGAACGTTTACTGCATGACCTCTGAATTATGATGGCCCGAACGGTAGTGCAAGATAAACTAAACATGTTTTCATAAACCATTTTCATACAACGACTTACACAACATACCAAGTACTACATCATGAACAATATAAAGACATATATAGGCACATTTATGTTTTCTTAGACATTACTCCAAACTAGTCGCAACATTCTATTTTAGGTTGCACGTAGAGGTTTCCTGACTTATCAATCCCATTTCGTAGAGTACTAAAACATCATTCAACTCACAGTGAGTCATAGCCCCGTTTTTATACTTGTTTTATAAATACTTTGGGGGAGATACATGCTTAACTATTTTAATTTCAATTTCGATTATTTGCAAACTGTATGTCTTATCTAAACTAAATGTTTATTTATGTTAAATAACATTATTGCCATACTTAGAGTTTCTATGTCAAGAACCATTAAGCACTATGTGTAGTGAGTATGAATACTATGGTTAGATCTATTGGGATTAATGCAACCATTAAAGTCGACTCAGTTAGAGCAAGAAAACAAAACAAAGAGGACTTGGTCCAACTACGAGACAAACAGGACTTGGTCCAAATTACGAGTAACAGAAACACTACCTATATGTGATATTGTATTTAGTACAATAGTCATACACTCGAAAGTTTTAAGAACTACATTTAGTATTTACCTATACTTGTCACGATAATTTTACAAGATTTCCATAACTATTTCCACAAACTCTATGAACTCACCAACCTTTGTGTTGACACTTTAGCATGTATTTCAGGTCCATAATGAACGAGGCTGGCACGGAGGAGCACGGATACTCAAGAAGACTATAAATTTTATTATCATTCGAAAACTTATTTAATGTAATTAGTAAACCTTGAAACTACTGTGACCTCATTTTGTAAACTCTGATATTTATATAATTCGAATGATAAATCTTCTAAAACGACTCAATTAGAGTTCATTTCTATTTGTTATAACTGTCGTGCCATGAAGTAACACCCAGTTTGAATTCCGCTGCGTATCACGAAATTGGGGGTGTTACACAAGGCTTCTAAATCTTCACTACCTCAAGGCTTCTAAGTCTTCACTACTTCAAGGCTTCTAAGTCTTCACTACTTCAAGTCTTCTAAGTCTTCACTACTTCAAGGATTCTAAGTCTTCACTACTTCAAGTCTTCTACACTATGTTACGGCTTCACCTCTAATTCTATACACCTCTACTTCTATACACCTCTACTTCTTCACTTCTTGTACAACTTCACACTCCCAACTAATCTAGTTCCTATGTCTAAATCTAGCTAACCAATATACACACCTTATACACCAATCAATGAATTATTAACAAGTTGGAATGAACTAACAACTTAGATAGCAAGGTGATACTAAGTTGTAATACTTCTAGTCTTGATTAATAGAAGTATTCTTCTCTTTGCACTTGAGTGTTGAAGCTTGAATCACTTGGAAACAAAAGCTTGTGATTATATGATCAAAGAACTGATTTAAAGAGATTTGGGCAGAAAGTTTTTGTGCAAAAAGGCAAAGAAAAAATGCAGGAATGAACCAGTATTTATAGGCAAAGCTGGGGACCTCAGGAGCGTGGCCGGTCCCCTTAATTAAGGGGCCGGTCCCATGAATAATTAAGGGGGCCGCCTAGTAAATTAAGGGGGCCGCCCCTTCTGAACGTTGCCCAGCTTTATCTTTTAGTGGGGAAGGTTTTTCTGGAACATTTTTGCCATTTTTGGTTGAAAATTTGAATTTATATATTTATGGTTAATTAAACATTTTTATTTAATACCAATAATGATTTTCTAAAATTTATATGACATTTTATAAAAAATCTAGAGATTAAGAAAATGTTCCCTTGATCATCTAATGCATTAAACATTTTGTTTATTCATACCTTAAGTGATTAGATGGTTAAAATGAATATTTACTACTAAATACTTGTTTACGTCATAATCTTTGGTTTAATGAGTTTTCATTTTGTGATTATAAAAACATAGAGATATCGAACGTTATGAATAACGTTTTTAGGCATTATTTATATTAACAGTATAAGTTTATACATTATTACAAAAATATATCTTACATATTATAGACTCAATATTTGTATGAAAACGAGGATTTAAGCCCGCGTGTTGCCGCGGGGTGTTCGTATGCGTTAGTTAAGTTAGGAAAAAAAATAAGGGTCCGAAGTCCAAGCCATTGTTATGAAAACAATTATTATCTTGGTGTTAATCTATCTTATGTGTCTCACGTCGAGTACAAAATAATCTAACTAAACCGAATGAGTTTACACTGTCATATAACGTTAGAGTTGCCAAATCGCAACATACCACATTGTTGGGAATTATCTGCATCAATACAAAAAAGATTGAAGATAAGTTCCAAAATCTGAAGAATATACTAACAGTACAAAGTTAGTTAGTACTGTTAGTTATACATAGTTTGTACTACTTATGTTTTTGGCGGAATAGGATAAACATGTAATGTGATAAGTATAGAAAAGATCTTATGTTTATCCTATATGAATAGATTATTCATTACTCGTAAAGGACTCGTTGTGTCTATAAAAGGAGGTCCTAGGTTTAGAGTTTGATACATAGAAAATACGTATTAGCTTCAAGGTTGTAAACCCTAGTGATATTCTTGATCTCTCATATTAGCAATAATATTGAAGCAGTTTGTTCATTCATTTTTCATTGTTTACTATTACATTTACTCACATCTAATCTTCTAAGTGTTAACTGGTGAATTCCGCTTGCTAGTTAACACACACTCAAAGTATCACCAACACTAAGTAAGGTGTTAAACAGATCCTCACAAGTGGTATCAAAGCCAGGTTTTGATACTTTGAATTAGAAGATCCAGAAGATAAAGTTCTTGTTTTACTTACAAGAAGATGGACATGGAGACTACTCCATCATCCTCAACAACAGCCAAGCTACCCATACTCAAGCAGAATGAGTATGATCTTTAGAGGCTCAGAATTGAGCAATACTTTATAGTGCAGGACTATGCACTATGGGATATCATCCAGAATGGTGATTCTTGGAAGCCATCTACATCTGAAGTTACTAATACTGATGGTTCCAAGACAATTAAGCACAATGTTGAACCTATCACCAATGATGAAAGAGCCAAAAGGAGGAATGATCTCAAGGCTAAGCATCTCTTGCTTATGGCTATGCCTAATGATCAAGTTTTGAACTTCAGTACCTATGAAAATGCAAAGGCTCTATTTAAAGCCATTGTTGAAAGATTTGGTGGGAATGAAGCCACTAAGAAGACACAGAAGACCCTACTGAAGCAAAACTATGAGAACTTCGCTGCTACAAGCAATGAATCTCTTGATCATGTCTTTAGCAGGTTACAGAAGATTGTTAGCCAACTGGCAGTATTGAAGTTCACTATTCCCCAAGAAGACCTTAATATGAAGTTTCTGAATAGCTTGCCTTCTGAATGGCAAACTTATGTGGTTGTTTATCAACACAAGCCTGATTTAGAGAAAATGACTCTCAATGATCTCTACAACAACCTCAAGATTGCTGAGCCAAAGGTGAGAAAGTCAGGGAATACAAGCACAACATCTCGAAACATGGCATTCTTATCATCTACAAAAGATTGCAATTCATATGATGAAGATGATCTCACTTATGTTTGTACTGCTAACCCTAAAGTTAGTACTGCAAGCACAGAAGTTAGTACAGCTAGTTCACAACTTAGCTATGCTGGCTTAAGTGATGATACCATCTATGCCTTTGTAGCTAGCAAAGCTGATGATGCCAACATATACAATGATGACTTGCTTCAAATACATGATGATGATTTGGAAGCAATGGATCTAAAGTGGCAGTTAGCTTTATAAGCATAAGAGCTAAGAGGTATTTTCAAAGAACTGGTAAGAAAATCACTCTTAACTCAGGAGATGTTGCTGGCTATGATAAGTCCAAGGTGGAGTGCTACAACTGTGGAAAGAAAGGACATTTTGCCAGGGAATGCAGAGGTCCAAGGAAATAATACAGGGATGGTTACAAGAAGAGTAATCTAAAGGAAGTGACTGTGCAAAAGCCTTCTTCCAAGGCAATGTTAGCTATTGATGGAGCTGCTTTTGATTGAAGCTTTATGGAAACAGAGGAAGCTAACAATGAAGTTGCATTAATGGCCTTCTCTGACTCTGAGGTATATGTTAATGGTTGTTCTAAATCTTGCTCTACTTTAAAGTAATTAGAAGAACTTAAGGCTAAATATGATAGTAAAAGAGTTGAGCTTAATAATACCTACTATAATTTGCAAAACCATAAAAGAGGTTTAGGTGTAGTAGAAGAACAACTTGCTTTCTATAGACAAAATGAGGCTATTTTAACTGATGATATTGCTGGCTTAAAAAGAGACTTAGAAAACAAAGATGTTGTAATCTGTGTGCTTAAGGAAGATTTAGCAAAGTTAAAAGAGCAAAAAGAAAATATTCACTTGAGTGTAGACACTCTTTAGTACACATCTAAAGGTGTACAAAAGATAATTGAATCTCAACTAGTTCATAAAGCTAAATCTGGACTAGGATACAAGGCTGTTGCACCTCCCCATAGAGGTATGTTTGTGCCACCAGGTATTGACTTAGCTCATACTGGTTTAGAAGAATTAAAGGACCTTGAATTTCCAGGTTATGGTCCTCAGGCACAAGAAAGCACTAGTGAAACCAAGGCTGAAGAGTTGCCCAAAAGTTCTAATGAAACAAACCCTATCAAGTTTGTTCTTGCAACTAAGCCTAAGGTTAAGGTAGAAGTTCATGATGTTCCTAAGGTGGTCAAACAAGAAAGAGTAAAACCAGTTAGGAATAATGTTAGATACGCAGAGATGTACAGGTCACAACCTAGAGGTAATCAAAGTGTAGGACCTTGGATACAACTTATTTCACAACTTATTCAAGCTAATTCTAGAGAGAGAGGAGAGAGAGAGAGAGTGGAGACTTCATGTAAAAGATTAAGAACTATGTGTGTGTATTGCAAATGAAGCTCTCCTTCAATAATGAGGCTTACAATACAATATAAGGAACTAGGATATTAGTTTTAGGCTTTTACATGTTTAGCCCTTGAACTTCCTAGTTTATTCTAACTTGAACATATAACTTTTGAAACGCTTTCTAACGCAACCTATTACATGATTTAAGACTTTAATGACCGACACTTTATATTATAAAAATACAAAGCTAACACTCTCCCCCTAAGTGTTGGTCATTGAAGGTTGCGTGACGTCTTCATCTTTGTCTTTAAACTTTAACATTCTTTGCTCTTGACGTCTTTAGAAAACATTTGATAAGTCATTGTTCAACGTTCATCGTTCTTTGTTCCTTCATGCTTTGTGATCTTTGTTACATGACTTTTCTTTGTTCTTTGTTGTTGTGGTTGTTCATCTGCTTTTTGTCACAGCTTCGTCTTCGTAGGTTGATCGCCTTTCCAACATGCTCATACGTCTTTAGTCTTTGCCATACGTACATTTGTTGTCGCTGTTCTTTCACTTTGATCTTTATCACTTAACTTTGTAGATTCTTCTTTTTGGTGTAGAATCTTTCTTTAACTGTTGCTTTCCTTTGATCTTAGTGAGAACTTTCCATTGACTTTGAGATGTATGTATGAGCATGTGGAAACTAGTGTGGTGGTTGTACCTGCATAAAACAGTTAGCAATAAAACAACCGGTACTTACAGGTTCGAAATTAGAGATCGTCAACAGCATATTGTGAAGACTTTCTCCAACCCTTACCATGGCCGTTCCTAATCGGATACCCTCGAAAGAGCTTACACAGACATACCGAAGTACACCCACGATTAGGTGAGTCGCTGGAGATCACCCCACGACTGTAGACCGTTTGGAATCCACCGAAACACTAAGCGTAACCCACAAGAGATTACCGAAGTGACCTGCTGTCAGGGCTGTTTGATGTTGACCCTGGCAGGAGTTTCCGTTCAATCATTGAGAAGTACATAAGTAAATTCTCTCATAAACGTTCTGGCAGATTGCTAAGACCTGCGTAGGACTCTAAAGTTTACATCTGGCGTCCATTGATGTAGAACAACCAGTGTAATAATATCGTGTGTTCCTATGAGATCTTTTGATGAATCTCTTGGCTCTAGACTCAATAAGTGCACATTTAGTCATCGGAGGAATGGAGCAGAGTACCTCCTTTTCAATATCAACACACTCGGAATGAGTGGTCAATAGATTATGCAGGGTTCTCCGTGAGAATGAAACAAGTATCTTTTGAGAGATACCCGAGTGGCTAGAAGGTTTAAGTGCAGTGCGTCACTGGGTCCATGACGTCTTGTCTTCAATACCGATGTCACCTTAGTAACAATCAGTAGCAAATGAATTGAACCCGGTGTCTGACCTATGGTTGAACATATGGAGGGCTCATTTCTTTTCACCCTTTCTCATTTCATTTCTTTTTAATTCTTCAACCCCTTCTTTCCCTTTCATTCTTTACTCCTTCTTTTAATCATACCTAAGGACTTCTAATTCTATCTATTGGAATTGTCCTTGGGTAGATCCCTCCGGTTCTGGCGGATCATAGGACGGTTTTTCCTAACCTTAGTCACCTTATAACACCATGACTATCCTATTGTTGCCATAAACCTTTTGCTTGAAAATCTCTCAAAGTGTTTATGATCATAAAACACATTTTTGTTAACACATTGAGAGTTTTGCACTTTTGAAATACTCCCCCTTCACATGTGCTCATGAGATGTTAAGATAAATTTGCACATGTTGGGTAGAGTTGGCACTTTTTGAATTGATCCACTCTTAATAGACATATACCCGAGGGACACGTTTACGTTGCTTAGTTAAAGGGATCCATTATCAGCTTTTAGGTGACAACTAGCCCTAATAACTAACTTGATGTTGTTAACATTCCTAAAAAGGAAGTTAGACCCGTCATGGTAAACATCTAATTAAGAGTTTCTCGAATCGGTACTTTTCTACTTGGATAAATCCTTTCGAATACTAACATTTTGTTTCGTCAATTCGAGAGTCAATTCTGAGTCTAGTATAAGACTTTTATGTCTTTACTTACGAGCTCGAGATTCTGCCACAACTTTTGAACATTTTTTGATCACATTTAATCACGTCTTCTCCCCCTCAAAAATAGCATACCGTGATATTTTTGATATCAACTGATTAAATAAAAGCATTTGGAGAGAAAGACTGACTTTTTCGCATGAAATTGGAACATTTTTCTTTTTGATTTTTATACTCCGCCTCAAAGAAAGCATATTGTTTAAACATAAAGTTTAAAATCAATTTTAATGGATTTAGAGGGAGTTTTTTTCCTTTGAAATACGAGTTATGTACAGAAATGTACACAAGTCATTTTGTTTTGAGGCTAAGTGCTTAAAAAATTTTTTAAACCTTTGTTTATAATTAAGCACTTTCCTTTCTTTGAAAAACGAGTTCTTAGTTGAAATACTAAGAAGTCATCAGTTAAGCTCGGGTTTCGTACTGAAGTATACGAAAGCCATTGTGAAGAAAAATTTAGAGAAACGACATGTTTTAGAAAACATTTAACTGAACTCTCGCTCAAGCATATGTACATATCCGTGTCATTTTTGAAAGGCATTTCTAGAAACGTACATAATATCGATTATACGGGAGACATGTCGTGAGAAGAATATTTTTGGATTTTTAGATTTTATATTGTTTTTGTGTTTTTGAAAATTTTATATTTTTTATTTTGTTTTTGATGATTTTTCAAATTTTGTATTTTCTTTTTTTCAAAAAATATTTACAGCGAAGCGGTTTTGAAAATGTTTTTCAAGAAGATTTGAGAAGACGTTCTAACTCCTCAGGGGTTAGGCTTCGCATGCCAATTCGTCGAACTAATTCTTCAAACCTTTCTTTTGGAAGGGCTTTAGTAAATAGATCGGCAAGTTGGTAATCCGTCTTAACGAAATGTATTTCAACTGTACCCTCTTCTACGTGCTCTTTTATGAAGTGGTATCGGACTCTAATATGCTTCGTCTTAGAATGATGCACTGGGTTGCACGAGATGGCTATGGCACTTTTCGAGTCACAATACATAGGTATGCGGTCGAAATGAAAACCATAATCTGTGAGCTGTGTCCGCATCCAAAGAACTTGGGCACAACACGCAGATAGAGACACATACTCGGCTTCCGCGGTTGACAGTGTAGTGCAATCCTGTTTCTTAGACGACCAGCTGACCAGTTTTTCACCCAAAAATTGTGCTCCGCCTGATGTACTTTTTGCTGTAACTTGATCACCTGCATGGTCGGCATCTGAAAATGCTGTTAGATTAAACCCCGAATCCTTCGGATACCAAAGTCCCATGTTAATGGTTCTTCGAAGATACCGAAAGATCCGTTTAACCTCTTTGAGGTGAAGTTCGGTAGGCTTTGCCTGAAACCGTGCTAAGAGACAAACAGCAAATTGAATATCTGGTCGACTAGCAGTTAAGTACATGAGAGAACCAATCATACTCCGATATTTCTTCGGATCTATGGGTTTCCCGAATAAATCAGCACCAATTTTCGGTGAAGTGACCATTGGAGTACCAACAGAGTCACAATCTTCCATGCCATGTTTCTTTAAAATCTCAATTGTATATTTAGCTTGATTGATAAAAATACCACTAGGGGACTGATGTACTTGTAAACCAAGAAAGAATTTTAGTTCCCCCATCATGGACATTTCAAATTTGCTTTTCATGAGATTTTCAAATTGTTTTGAAAGATTAGGATTGGTTGATCCAAAGATGATGTCATCGACATAAATTTGAACAATTAAGATGTCATCTTTGTGTTTTTTAGTAAACAAAGTTTTATCAACCGTTCCTGTGGTGAAATTGTTTTTCAGCAAGAAAGAAGACAGTTCGTCATACCACGCCCTTGGAGCCTGTTTCAAACCATAAATGGCTTTCTTAAGCCTGTAGACGTAGTCTGGATGTTCTTTGTCGACGAATCCCTCTGGCTGCGTCACATACACTTCCTCTTTCAAAGTTCCATTCAAGAACGCAGTCTTAATGTCCATCTGATAGACGGTGATGTTTTTGTGAGCGGCATAAGCTAAGAAAATCCTGACTGCTTCAAGTCTAGCAACGGGCGCGAATGATTCTTCGAAATCTATCCCTTCTTCTTGCGGATATCCTTTAGCCACAAGACGAGCTTTGTTGCGGATTACAGTCATTTCTTCATCCAATTTGTTCTTCCACAACCATTTAAGATCAAAAACACGTTTCTCAAGTGGTCGAGGTACAAGTTCCCAACTATCGTGTAAATTGTATGAAAGAATTTCATCCTGCATCGCTTCAATCCACGGGTATTCTGCCATTGCCTCTCGAATGTTCTTAGGTTCTTTCAAACTTAAAGCACAGATGTAGATACATAATTCGAGATCGGTGGCAAGTTGTCTCCTCGTCTGAACTGGCCTGGATGGTTCACCAATGACATGTTCGATTGGATGGTCTTTAGTCCATTTGAGTGTAGAAGGGTACCTTGAATTCAACATATGCGTGTTAGATGGTTCATGTAACCTCGAAGAAGATGATTCAGATTCAGAAGCAAACGGGTTTTCAAAAACTTCTTCTTCTTCGTCTAACGTAGCATTTTGTTGTGAAGATTCTCCTTGAAAAGTTGAATTTTGGTTTTGCTCATCAACTCTTGGTAGAACAGTTTCAATCACTGGAGATGCTGGAGTAGATGTTGATGATGTTGTTGAGGGAGTTGGTGCTTGAGTTTCGACGGTTGTAGATGCATCTTGTGTTTGTGGTGGTGGTGGTTGTTGTTGTTGAGCGGGAGCAGCGGAATGATGTGAAGATGCATTTGTCGAAGTTCCACCATAGTATTCATCAAACATTAACTCGAAGAAATTTTCCAGTTCTTGATTTGTTGGTTTATCCGGTATAGGTGACTGAGCTCCATTAGGTACGAGTCCTGAACTGATATGTCCAGAAGTCTTTCTGTTAGGTTCGGGTCCTAATCCGGAATGATTAGAAGCCATTGGATTAAGCGCGGGTTCTAGAGTGAGTCTCTCAGAAGCCATTATGTTAAGCTCGGGTCCG
The DNA here is from genome assembly GCA_014162995.1 of Artemisia annua. NCBI lineage: Eukaryota > Viridiplantae > Streptophyta > Magnoliopsida > Asterales > Asteraceae > Artemisia > Artemisia annua. The sequence continues at coordinate 79,962 of LBNU01018187.1, read as the reverse complement.
AAACTGAGTTGTTCCGAAGCCATACAATTAAGTCCGGGTTAAACATAAATATCGCCCCTGGTTAGCTCTTGATACCACTTGTTATGACCAAGAATCTATATTCAGGAGGTCGGGGATGCTCGAAATAAAGGTTAAACATGGTATATTAGATTAAAGAATTGGGGAAGGTGTGTGTGTTTTCTAGAGAGAGAAGGAGGAGAAACCACACACACCTTATTACAATATGAACATCCAACCTCTCCTAGTTGCAACTAGGAGAGTATATATACTACAAAACACTAAAACTATGTCCTATTGACAGAACTAGTCCTTGTGCTTTGATCTAATGCAATTTCCAACATATAACATTATTTTCAAGGCTAACACAAAGAAATTGGAATAATATGAAATCTCAATAGCTAGGTAGTGATTTTGTTATGCAAAACAAAATTTGTTTGTATGTAGTAGTTTTGACCACTTTGTTGCGTATTTTGATAATAACCCATGGAAAAAGGTGACTTCAAGGGATACAAGGGTATTTTGGAATAAACAAGCTAGAGTGAACAATTATGTTTCAAATCAAATTCACTCTAATGTTAATATGATACCCAGAGCAGTTATGTTGAATTCTGGCACAAAACAATTTTGTCCTGCTAGACAAAACGAAACTGTGTATCCAAGACCAACTGTTTCAAGAGCAAAACCAAATTCTTCAAATAATAAGCAAGCTCAAACAGTTAACAAATCCCTTTTCAATAAAACAGCTAGGTATAATAAAAAATGGGTGCCCAAAGTTGAAACTGTTAAGCTAAAAGTTCCCACCATTAGGCCAAAAGTTTCTACTGATAGGCAAAAGAAAGCCGTTAAGGGTAATATGAGAAATGGCATGAAAGCCACAGCACAATGGGTTTGGAGACTAATACAAGGTGACAAAGCATCTATGGTTTTAAAGAAACATATTTTTATTGATGAAAGAGGTAGAATCAAGTCAGTAATAGCTTGGGCTCCAAAAGTTTAGTTGCTTTTGTCACTATGCATTGTTAGTCTTGTTCTTAATTGTTAGAATGGAAAATGCTTTGTGTGTATATTTCTTGGTTTTAGACTAACATTTGCAGGCAAGAAAAGATGCTTTTACTTGCATTGGATATGGTGTGCTTTGGAATGGAACAGTGTGTTACTTATCACACAACAAATGGTCATTGGTTCACCATGTCTAACTCACATAAGAATCAACTAGTCCAAAGCAAATGGCTCTTGGTAAAGACTTAACAAATTCGTTTATGGTTGATAGTTTACCAAAAACTATATGGTTATCAACTCACCATATCTCACAGTGAAGAGTTGGCTAGTCCATAGCAAACAGCTAATGGTAAAGACTAATCAAATCCGTTGGTAGTTGTTAGTTTACTAAAAACTATGTTGGAGCAGTCTATTTTCAACCTATTTTATGTTCCTACTACTCTTGAAAATTTTTAAAAAATTTTGTACTGCTTGTTCAAAGTTAGCACTGATAGTGTAAAGTTTGTACTGGTGATCCAGCCGTTACAACTGTTGTGTTAGTAACAGATTTTTAGTTATAGAGCAGTTGAGTAAAAACCGTTTTGTTACCATGATTATAGGGTTGAATAAATGTGAACTATCTCTTTATATATTTACAATATTCTTTTTAGCAAAGATAACTTCTTTCTAAAAAGATAATTCTTCTTTGCGCGTAACTCTCATACCCTAACAGTCTCAACTCAGAATCTCAATTGGCTATCACTATTCTTCAATTTGCATATATCCATTTAATCTTTTACTTGCAATCACACTTTCTAAATGGCTGTGCTCAAGTTTGCTGATCAACACAACCGAAGTTGCTTACTTGGAGAAAACAGAGGAAAAGGATAGACCCAAGTTCTGGGAAGTTATTGATTATCTCAACCATTCTACTTCAGGTATGCACTCACTGTAAGTCCCACTCTTTATTCCTCACAACTCAACCAGTTTTGGCTTACTGCAAAAGCCATAACACTTGAGGATGATGATGAGGATACACCAATCTCTGCACTAAGTGCAACTGTGGATGGTGAACTCTTCTATGTTACTGAGAAGTCCTTGAGAAGGCATCTTCGATTGGATGACTCTGGTAGTACCATAGATATGGGCAACATAGATATTTTAAATGGTATTTCAAAATTGGGGTATGATGTTTCAAATGGTAAATTAACTTTTAACAAAGGTTGTTTTTCACCCCAATGGAGATTTTTGATACATACACTTCTTCATTGCTCAAGCCCCAAAAGATCATCATGGGAGCAATTCAGTAGCAATATTGCTATTGCTCTTGTGTGTATTTCAAAACATGAAAAATATAATTTTTCTAAATTGATTTTTGAAAGCATGTTGAAGAATGCAGATTCTTCATCTAAAATTTAATGTACCAAGGTTTTTCCAACTCATTCTTAAAGTAAAACAAAGCATTTTGCTTCCCCACAAAAGAATTTTGCCCACTCCTTGTTTGCAGCAAAAAGTTTTTCAAAATATGACTATGAAAACCCAAGGGTGGTCAGGGGAAGAAAAGCCTTTATCAGAACCTATGCTTGGTTTTCTAACACAGGTACAGGGTGCTGGGTCAGTAAGCCCAGCTAATCCTTAAACCACACCCATTGTTGTTCCAACAACAACCCACATCCCCATTGTTACACAAACATATAGAAGGAGGCACAGAAATGTCACTTCTTCTATGGCAACATTCACTGTGCCTTAAGCTCATGGTTTAGGTAAAAGTGGTAGAGTCTTCTCTAGTCCACCTAGGGAAGACACTGAGCCAATGCTCCATGATGCACCACTCTCAACTGATAACACAGTTGGACGTGCTAAGGGCAGTGTGCAACTTAAGGAATTGATGAAACTTTGTACCAAGTTATCTAAACAGGTGGCTAAATTGGAAGATGATTTGGCAAAGAAAAAAAGGCAGCATGCCAAGGACAGCAAAGCTCTCCTTGCTGAAATTGAGAAGCTGCAAGAGGAGGTCAAGCAGCTGAAAGGCAAAAGAAGGACTCACATTGTAGATTCTTCTTCATCTTCCTCAGAAGACAAAGATTCAGATAATGATTCAGGTGAAGATTCTTCCAAACAGGGGAGGAAAACATATTCACAAACTGAGGGGAGGAGATTAAACTTTGATGAAGGTGATGATCAAGACATGGATTTGGTTGATAAAGATACTGAAGAGCTTCAACAACAAGACACAAAGGAGATTGCACAAGAAGAAGATACTGAGGTTGTGGATTTGGAAGCTTTCAAAGACAATTTGGACACAGCTACAAGCCTACCAATTCCTACTCAACAAGCAATTCAAACTCAAGAAGGTACTGCTAGAATAATTCAAGAAGACACTACCAGTACTAACTCACAAGGTACTGCTGGTGAAGATGAATATGAGAGAAAGAGAAAAGAAAAAGGCAAAGCCCCAATGACTGCAAAGGAGACTTCTTAACCAAAGATAGTGAAAGCTAGGGTTGCTGCTCAGATTGATTATGATGCAGAAGTAGCAAGAAAAGCTCAAGAAGAGGAAATTGCAAGAAACACTGCAGAAGAAGAAATTGCAGGTTTTATGGAAGCTAAAAGGCCAGAGAATGAAGAGATTGCCTCAACAACAATATTTGGGCAACTTAGTGAAAAACAGATTGAAATGATGATTGCAACAGATCCAGTGGTAAAGGCTAAAGCAATAAAGCTTATTGCTGATAAAAGTCTCACAGAAGAAGAAAGATCAACACAACTTGCTGATTTCATCGTAATGAAGAATGATCAAGCTCTTGATGGCATGATAAGCTCAATCAAGAAAGGACAAAAGAAGAAGAGAAAGCGTTTTAAAGCTCAAGTTATAGCTGGAATAAAGAAGTTTTTGTGCAATCAAGGAAACTTCAAGATGTCTTAGCTTAAGGGAAAGACCCATGAAGAAATTGAAAGTCTTTAGTATATTTGGTTCAGAAGATCAAGACATTCTTTCATTCTAATGGATTCTGAGAAAGAAGCTAAAGATCTCAAAAGAAAAGGTTTTCATCTAAAGTTAAAGACAACAAAGAAGCAGAAAAATGAAGAATCTCAAGCTGAAACATTAACTGAAGAACAGGTAGATGAGATGATTATGATTGATCCTGAAATACTCTACATTGAGCCACTTCAAGCAAGACATCCAATAGCTAGCTGGGAGATTCACGGCGATGAATTTGGAGAAGCTTGGAAGATTATCAGAATAGGGGGTGTCACTAGGGTATACAGAGACTTTGAAGACCTTGTCAGATCTTGTGATAGGGAAGATTTAGATACACTATGGAGATTTGTTCAAGACAAGTTCAAAGAAGAAGAGCCCACAAGTGTTAAAGCTTAGGAGTTATGGGTGCATTTTAGAAAACTTTATGAACCTGACCCAAGTGATAGATATTGGAGATTTGAAGCAGACAACTTAACCACTTTATGGAAACACTATAGCTCAAGTGATGTTCACCATGTATCTACACAAGCTGGAGTAGATGTGTTCATGCTAATGGAAAAAGAATATCCTTTGAGAGCAGGAGTACTTACTATGATGATCTCTTTAAAGCTAAGATGTGAAGAAAGAACACCAAAGCTTGAAGACCTGCTGCAAAGAATTCATGAACAGAACTCAAGAGCTATTAGAGAGTTAAGAAGAAGATGAAGTGGTTGGAAGAATCCCCCCCATCATCAAAGGTCAGGAGATACTTTAACAAACTTAGTGATTTAGGAGAAATCATAAGTTTAGGGGAGGATTGTTGGGAATTATCTGCATCAGTACAAACAAGATTGAAGACAAGTTCCAACTATTGAAGAATACACTAACAGTACAAAGTTAGTTAATACTGTTAGTTATACATAGTTTGTACTGCTTATGTTTTTGGCAGAATAGGATAAACATGTAATGTGATAAGTATAGAAAAGATCTTATGTATATCCTATATGAATAGATTATTCATTACTTGTAAAGGACTCCTTGTGTCTATAAAAGGAGGTCCTAGGTTTAGAGTTTGATACATAGAAAATACGTATTAGCTTCAAGGTTGTAAACCCTAGTGATATTCTTGATCACTCGTATTAGCAATAATATTGAAGCAAGTTTGTTCATTGTTTACTATTACATTTATTTACATCTAATCTTCTAAATGTTAACGGTGAATTCCACTTGCTAGTTAACATACACTCAAAGTATCACTAACACTAAGTAAGGTGTTAAACAGATCCTTACACACATCGTTTCCTCAAACTGTAAATGCTAACATTTTAGAAGAACCTAATGCAGTTATAAGAGTAAATTTAAAAACGTAACATAATTCTTTTAAACAAAGTTGGTTTAACTACATAACTGAAAAGTAAAAGTGTATGTGCCTACTGCTAGTAATGACCTGATTGTTCAGATAACTGGATTGTTCATATGCTACACTATTGAAAAGTACATATACAAAAGGTTAGAACATGGTTGTGCCATCAGTGTTGAAAGTGTCTTGATTCTAGATTTGCTACTCCCCTTTTTGTTTCTTTGTTTCTGTTGCTCGATTTCAAAAAGTGGCCTTTTTGCTGATTTGGCCCTTGTTCATCAGCTAGTCAATCCCAGACGACCAACTTTCTATTGATTTTCCACACATCAGCCCCCAATTAGCAAGGGTTAATTGCCTATTTTAGGGTCATATGAGTGTTTAGTAACTATGATTAAGTCCTAGGAGGCTTATACTAAGTGGTGGTAGCTTATGGTATAGATTTGGGATAGTTTAGACCTAATTCCGGGAGGTTATGACCTAATTAGGGTTTTGTGCTTAAGGGACTTGTACCTAAGTTCTAGGGAGTTTTACTATGGTCTAGGAAGTCTAATATATCCTAAATTTGCTAATGTAACTCATACCTAAGCCTTGAACACTTTCAAACTAGTTTAGATAAGCAATTAGGGTTTTAGAGATAACCGTAAACACATATGTGCAATTAGGGTTTTCTGATAAGTATAGTGTACTAGAGTGATAGTTTACTTAGTGAAAATATGTTTATAACCTAGACTTGACATACTGAGATGTTTACATTATGTAAACATAGTGGTGTTGTGCATAGGTGGATACGTGAGCTTGTCTAGAGGTTAGTTAGGTCATAGAGATATAGTAAAGCAAAAATTTTACTCGGGAAATAGATATAGGAATAGCTAACCTAGATAATGCTTAGTGAGGGTATAAGTTAGGTTAGTAAGGCTTATCTAACTTATGGGAAGCTAGTATGGAAGTTAGTGGGTTGCTACAACATATCTCACGAATCGTAAATCGCTAACCTACATAAATTACACCATCCTTACGAGAAGTTAATTATCTTTTAATAGATGTGCACTTTCATACATTTTCGACAAAGGTTTTATTTTATTTTTATTTTTTCTTTTTTGTGTGTGTTTTTTGGTCGGTTTTAGTACAGTCTTTTGCTTGATATATTACATGTGATATAACATTAATCGTTAAGTTCGAACACTCGACATGTTGTCGTAAATGGTCAAAATTATTTATTTAGAATTCCGAATGATTAATCATTTTTTGCATTGAAATATATGCATCCTTACATTTCCAATAATATATCACACATAATTTTTAAACCTTCAAATCAATATAGTTTAGACATTAAAGTTATAGAAAAAGAAATTTTTCTTTTTAATAGTTAAACTGACTTGATGTATCACATGTGATATACATTAATATGTAAGTTCGAATATTCAACTTGTTATCGTAAAATATGCATAGATATTTGTGTAGAACTCCAAATAATTCATCGTATTTGGCATTAAAATATACACATCCTTAGCTTTTCAACCATATATCATACATAATTTTTGAACCTCCAAATCAATGCAATTTATTCATAAAAGTTGTAGAAAATAGAATAATTTTTTTAGTAGTCAAACTCATGTGAAGTGTCACATGTGATATAACATGAATCTGTAAGTTTGAACATTCAACATACTCTCGTGAAGTGAGTATAAGTATTTGTATAGACCTCTAAAATATTCACTTTTGAGGCAACATTATCAAGATCTCTTAATGTTTTAATGATGACAAATAAACCTTCGAAACACATAAAATAACAAACGGTAGCCAAAATTCTCCGAATCCATATCTGCTCCTGATGTGTCACCCACGCGTCAACGGGTGGCTGTCGCGCCAGGCTTTTGTATGGATCGGGATGAATTTTGAAAGTCGGCTTTCCCCTTACCTGACAAATGTGGATCTTTCAATACTGGTATGAATATATTATGTTCTTCATTGAGAACACTTGAAACGAGTTTTGGGATTAGAGAGATCCAACTTTTAAAACACCCGCTTACGGGAAAACACCAACTCATGTTTTCTAACTCTCGCCTCTAGCCAAGGCTTTTCTAAACTTAGGGAGCTTATATATTTCACGTAACATCACGTGAAAGCATCCATATGCTCATATCCCATGCTTACGTCTTCTCTAATCACGTAACGGGTTTCCTCCCTTATTGGTCAACTAAGTCCAAGGTCTTTTTGCGTAAACGCATCCTTTCCCGCATGGGTTATGCTTTACATCAAGGCAAAGCACTTGACTTGTTTTTACCAAGGTGTTAGTTGAGTACGTCGAGTCGTGGAAAGTCACGAGTTATGAAACTATGGATTCTCGACGTTGTGTTACATGGACTTATAAGTAACCTATGATTTTCTCAACTTATAATCTTAATTGTCTAAACATTTTCTTCTTAATGACAATTAGATTATTTCTTATCTTATTTTCACAAAAGTCAAATTACCAAATCTCCTACAATCCTTCCCAAAATCCTTTCCCAACAACCTCTTACATATTCCCTTACATCTTACACAAAAGGGTACCTTTGTCTCCTCACAAACTCCTACACAATATTCCCTCTTACAATATTCCCTTCACTTTATACATTTCCCATACACTTCCTTATACACATACATACACTCCTTTCTACACACACACATCCTTACACATACATACTCACATACACACGCCTTTACATTCAAAATACACACACTTCACTCACATACCTCTCTTCACACACACAAGGCTCCCCATCACTTCAATCTTACACATTCCTTACATATACAACTCACTCTCTATACACATCCCATCCTTACAACACATATCTTATATTCCCAACACCTTTACATTCAAATTTACTCACACTACTCACAACCATCTCACTCTCTACACACACAAGGCTACCCATCACATCCATACTTACATATTCCCTTACACACACACAAACCAACTCTTATATTCCTTACACCCTTTCACATCCCAACCTTTCATCAACATCCACACTTTCTCTCCAAGGAAGGAATATTCTCTTGGATATCCTCTCTTAACCCAACCATGGTTCATCTAACCCAACTATGGTTAGCTCTCAACACAACCCTTTTCTATCCCAACCATGGTTAACTCTTAACCACACCAAGGATGGAATATTCCCTTGGATATACCCTTTAACCTAACCATGGTTTATTCTCTACACACTTCTAACCTAACCATGGTTACTTCTTAATCCAACCTCTCACACTCTTCCCTATAGAGGAATATCCCATAGCATATTCTCTTCTCTTTTATGCCATGTGAGGAGTACCCTTTCTACCCCTACCAAATTACCCTTTCTACTCTTCTACCCTTGGTAATTTGTTTTCTCCTAATCCCTTCACAAAACATTTTCCAAATTGGCTATTTGAGTTGGTAAACCTTAGATTGATTAATTTTAAGGTTTAGTGTGAAGTACAATTGGGGGTTTAGCAAGGTTTGGTATTTATAAGGACCAACACCCAAAACTTGGGATTTCTACAATAGAGGTCCTGGCGCGCTGCCCGCGCGTTGACGTGCGGGTGATGCGCCGGTCTCGGTAAATTAATCCCAAGTTTGGGTCTTGGCCTATAAATACCCCCTTGCCTCTTGTATTCCTCACCCCTTGCCATTATTCTTTCTCTCTACATTCTTTCTCTCTAATCTCTCTAATTCTATTTGTGTTCTCAGTTAAACACACTAACATCTTTGAAAGAACACATCTCCTTGCAAGGGAAGAATCTCAAGAACTTAATCTATTCTTGTGATTGCGTTGAGGGTTTTCTTATCTATACTCTTTCTATTATAATCGAGTCTCTAAGTTAGGTTAGGGCTTGGTTGATAAAACAATCTTTTATTCATTCAATTGTTTGTAAGGGAAGTCTTGTGTCTTAGCGACCAAGCCTAGATCATTGGGATCTAGTTGGGGTTTGATACTTCCGGTGGGAAGTTTTGGTAGTCGTCTTGGTGACCCTTAGGTGAAGTCGAATCGCGAGATTCTTTTGGGTGGTTTCCGAGGGCGGAATACCGTTGGTGAGTAACTCCTTCTTTGTGAGCATCGATATTGGTGAATATCGGTGGAGTGAATTGTAACAGTTTGTAGTCCACCGAAAAGATTATACTAGAGTGAATAGTATCGTGTCGTGGATTCGCAACTGGACGTACGGATGGTATAAACCCCCATCCCGAACCAGTTTATATCGTTGTGTTCTTTACTAGCTTTATATACTTTGGTTGTGTTTGTGGTTGTTGGATTATTATACAACCACTTGGTGACTCTTATGGCTTAAAGTTTTTAAACATTCAAACAGCCAAGAAATCGTATTCACCCCCCTCTACGGTTCTACAATTGGTATCAGACTGGAATACTCAAGTTTTTGAGCATTAACACCTTCCCGAGAAGTCGTTTTAAGTGAAAAACTTCTTCCCCAAAAAATCTAAAATCCTAACTAAGATTTTTGGTAAAGTAGAGTGTAGATCCATGGCTCAAGAGAACTATGGTGAGGAGCGTTCTATGGAAAGACCACCTTTGTTTGAATACGAAGGATTCCGTTTTTGGAAAATCCTATTTGAGACTTATGTTAAGTCTAAGGATTATGATTTGTGGTACATCTTTCAAAATGGTAACTTTGTTTTCACGGTCCAAGACCCGAAAACAAGGTTAGTGATGAACAAACCATATACAAAGTTAGATGATAAGGAAAAGAAGTTGGCTAACAAGAATGATGAAACCAAAATGATGATCTACGAAGCCTTACCTCAAAAGGAGCTCAAGAGGGTGTGTATGTGTAAGACCGCAAAGGAGATTTAGGATTTGCTTCTTATTGTTCATCAAGATGCCACACAAGTCAAAGATAGCGAGATAGACACTCTTGTTCAACAATATGAAGAGTTTTCTATCAAAAATGATGAAACTATTGATAGCGGATTAATGAGATTCAATGCTATTACTACAAAGTTGAACTCACTAGATCCAAGCTATAGTAGTAAGAATCTTATTGAAAAATTCAATCAAGCTATCTTCGCAAATTGGAAACTTGAAGAAGCGGAAGTCGAAGAAGCAAGAAACTCGGCACAATCGTCTTTTGAGAAGATAATTGACAATCTTAATACATATGAAGAGTTTCTAGAAAATATTAGAGTCATCACCGAAGAAGAGTCCGACTCACTAGATCTCGAAGATGAAGTCACTACAAGCCAAACTAGTAATCAAGATGTTATTCTTGATAAAGACGAAGGAGTAGAAGAAGAAGTCATTGCGTCAACAGAGCAACTTAAAAAATACGATGAATAAGGAAGTTGCAATGATCAACAGATAGCATTCGTCGGAGTGGTTCGGGACAATAATGAAGATGGAGATCACTCACACGGAGAAGCCACTTGCCTCACGACACTTGAAGCTCTTGAGGTATCATCTAATCCTTCCTCATCCAATAATAATCTAGATATTCATAAATTGCAAAAAGAAAATATGGAATTAATTAAATTTAATGAACATATCTTGAGAAATATTGAAAAACATGCAATAGATAAACATAAACTCAAGAAAGAGATTAGTGAACTTGAACGTAAATTGATATTACTTAAATTCAAGAAAAGTGGTTTTGACTTAAAAAAAATGTTAAGTGAGCAAAAATTCTTTCATGACAAGGGAGGTCTTGGTTTTTCTGAAAATGATAAAAATACATTTACAAGTCAAAACAAATCCATTGAGTTTATAAGAGAAGGTCATAAACAAAAAATTACCGACACTGACGCGCTGACTAACGCGGCAACGCGTGATCAACACGCCAGAAGTCTGAGTAAAAAGGGGTCATCATTAAATGCTTTTGCTAAACCATTCCTCAAACTTCTTTTGCAATCACCCATAACAATACTCCTCATGACTTTATCGAATTCACGAATGATGAGCATGGTAGTAAACTAAACTCTAAGTTGTGTAGTACAAGTAATCTAAATGATGATGATTGTAGTATTATATTTACCAATGTGGATTGCACTATTAGAAAGAACGGTAACATACTAACTAAAGGTCATAGGCGAAACAACTTGTATACATGTTAATCTGTAATAACTTCAAACAACATATGTCGTTTTAAAAAAGGTAAATAACCCAACGCTTTGGCATAGAGTCTCGCCATCAAGCTAGTAAGAAATTTACCAATGTTGTGTTTTAAAGAAACATTATGAGTGATAATGTACACTACATAATCGAAGGCTCTGGCTAGCCTCCTAAAAATTTAAATGGCGTAAAACTAATCACCAGTGATCTAGTTACCAAGTGGGAATTCGCCAGTCGAAGGATTAAGCCTTTCGGGGTATCCTTCGATAAGTTGTAAGGACGGAACAATGCCAAGTCCAAACAATGGTAAGACTAAGTCTTACCCACGTCTCCTCTTTCTCTTTAGCTCCCCCGCTAAACCAGGAGGAGTGGGACACAAAGCCCTAGCGGTTGCCATAAATCATGGGACGCCCCATGATCTCCTAAAAACGTGCAAGCACTCTCCAAGCTATTTTCTTCCCCTATAAATAGTCTTGGACAAGTCACAAGTCTGGTATGCAATCTCCACTACTCTACTTTACTATATTTTCACTAAACTTTTCATACCAAATACTTATTCACACGCCGGAGGTGGTTCGCGGGGCCCAAACCCTGCGCAATCACTTAACGTAGTGTCTTCATTTGTCTTATTTCAGGTAAACACAAGCTTGGCGCAACCACAATATCCCCTATATCCATTGATCACCATCGTAGGCCTGGTTGTGCAATTTATTGTACAATAAGTGGCGCCATTCGTGGGACCCGCTACAATTTGTAACACCCTCATTTTCACGTTTCGCAGCGGATTTAGGGTTGGGGTATTACTTCATGGAATCACAATTACAGTAATAGAAAACGACTCGAAAAGAGACGTTTTTAAAAATAAGTTATCATTCATTAAAATATCAGAGTTTTATTAAGATGAGGTCACGTGAATCGAATTGTGAAATAGTGTGTGAATGATAACAAGATTGAAAGTCCTCCGAGTTCAATGCCTCCTTCTGCCATGTCTCCATAATAATGATATACCTAGGATACATGCTTAAAAAGTCAACAATAGGTGTTGAGTGAGAATCATAGGTTTAAGTGTTAGTGAATACAAGTTCATGAACCACACGTTAACAATCCGGGTCATGAACCACATGTTAACAATCCGGGTCATGTGGGCTGCAGACCCAACATGAGAGGATGGGAAGGATAACTTGCCAAAGTTAATCCTTCAGTGGGTTCAAATATAGTACTTATTGGTAGCATCCAGAGAGATGTTAATACCAACGGGAGTTGTCAAACTCCAATAGATCTATCAACTATATTCGCGTTCACGTGGGTAAAATATCCCAAACGAGTAGATTCATGAATTTTAGTTATGTAGTGGTGGCAGTTAGTTTACTCGTGCAACAACCAAAGAAAAAGACTTGTATTCGGTTTTAATTAAAGCAAGTAGCACGTATCCCCCTCACAGGGTTTGTAAAGCATTTAGAAAGCATTTTAAAAAGTGTAAGGCTATGAAACACTAGTACAAAAACTACATTTGGTCACACATGGACGATTTAGAACAGCCACACATTCAAATATTTGTGTGGCTGAAGGTACAAAAATTGACACCAGTTACTAATTAGCCACACATGAACATTTCGATTGTGTGACCATTAGAACTCTATTGCCACACAATCGACCATTACGTGACTAAAGATATCTGGAACTTTTGTTTCAGATCATTTAGCCACATATGAACTTGGAACGCGTTACAAATACAAGAAACCTTGATGCCATATATGGTCACTCAAAACTTATAGTCACATTTACTTCAAATAGTATGACCAAATGTCATATATGGTCACACTAAACGTGTTGTCACACATTATTTAAGTGTAGCCATATCAAGTACAATAGTCACACAAAATACACATTTCCTTCACTTTAAACATCATAACATTCCTACACTTTAAACATCATATGGTCACACTTATGCACACCTTTGGTCACTTTATGGTTAGTTGTATGTGACCAAATACACCCCCAAAACACATGCTTTGTGTGACTAAATGCTACCAAAGGCCACACAAAAAAAAAAGTTCATGTGACCATTGGATGATCAATAGCCACACAAGATACAAATTCCTTCACTTTAAGCATCATATGGTCACACTTATTCACACCTGTGGCCACTTTATGTTTACTTGTATGTGACTAAATACACCCCCAAAAACATGCTTTGTGTGACTAAATGCTACCAAAGGCCACACAAAAACCAAGTTCATGTGGCCATTGGATGATCAATAGCCACACAAGATACACATTCCTTCACTTTAAGCATCATATGGTCACACTTATTCACACCTTTGGTCACTTTATGTTTACTTGTATGTGACTAAATACACCCCCAAAAGCATGCTTTGACGACTTAGTAGAGCTATAAGAGCTTGTCAAGTAGATTATTGTGGTTTTATTTGATGGAGATCTTTAGAAGCGTGAGTTCACTTGAGTCTTGTTGAGTTGACACCACACACACACACATGGATACCAAACACTAAAACGAATTGAGAAAGAGTTTTGAAAACGGAAATGGAATATGTTCGGGAATTGGGACAATATTCTATTGAGAATTATACTGAAGCGTATTGATATTATTAGGTAGTGCCGAGTCAGTAGTCGCCGTTGCATGATAATTGATACTTTCTTGTTTCTGTTGATTCTTATGCTGTTTGCTGGACCTGAGGTGAGTTATAGCCCCACTTTTACTCGCATTTATTTTCGAATGATTTCTAAACTTGGGGGGAAAACATGCTACCCATTTCTTGGACCTGCTATAAATGTTTTGTATTGTGTGGGGATAGTAGTAGGATAGACGAGTAGATGTCGACCTACTAGGGCGAAACCCTGGTTTGGAGTATACACTACTACGGCCTAGTTCGGGCAGTAATGGTGGTTCCTTACTGTTAGTGTTCCGGCTAGTGTACCGTCGAGATGTGGCCGCTCGCCACCTGACCCTCCCGCCTTCTAGAAAGGTGGTAAACTAGTATGAGTATGATTGTGATGGAATTGGAATTGTGATAAGTATAGTATGATTGTCTATGCCTGCCCTATCATACACATAGCGCTAAATCCTTCAGGCCCGTAAGTATTTGAATGATTAAACTCTATGAACTCACCAGCGAAAGCTGACTTTTTAAGCATGTTTTTCTCAGGTAATTGATGTAGTTTTTGCTTGGACTTTGGTGAAGCTTGCTTGGACTTGGTTTGGTTTGAGAAATCGATGTGCACTCTGATAATAAACTTGGACCTATCTTTTTATGCTATCTATTTGGCCTATAAACCCTAAGATCTTGGAATAAATGTAAACTTTAACTTTGTTGACTTGGTTTACGTTTATTTTTATCTATGATCTTGTTATCTATAACATATGATGGTACCAATCCCCGTAGCACCACAAAAGCTTGTAAGTCTTTCCGCTGTGACGATTTTTGGGGTGTTACAACTTATAAAAAACTATTTTAGGAATTATTTACTTAACTATTAATAAAAGCTAATAAATAATTTAATTAAAAATAATAGCAAATGAACATAAGAATTATAAATTTTTTTTATACAATACTATATTATACCAGAAACCTAGGAAAATATAAAGACTACTAAGTGCTTAATGAAAAAAGCTAAGAAATAAATTAATTAAGCTAAATCTAATTAAAAGAGCTATCACTAATTTTAATTGGTTTTTTGATTTTCTTTTTATGGACTATTCTAATACTGAAATAATGCAATTTTAATGAAGACCAAAATTTTGGGAAATGCAAAATAAGTAGAAAAAAATGAGCTTATGGATCACACAGTCAAGCTTTTGGCTTAAACAGTGAGCACAAGCTCCAAATAAGCTAAGCTAAAAAGCTAAAAGCAAGTGAAAAATAAGATGCAATATGCTAATGTGAACAGGAAATGAGAAACTGGAACAAGGCACAAGCACTGAAGAAGCTTCAATAAGCTAATAAGCACTTAGATTTACCCCTGTCAAACAAACAGGTCTGCAAGAATTTTGCAGGCCTATTTAAGCTAGTGGCAAAGGATCAAGAGCTAAAAATGAGCCTTGGAGTGAAAAGCTAGCTTGTTGGTGATTCCAAAAGCCAAAATTCTCACACTGGGACCCACAAATAAGTCTGGCATGAGCTTGTGAAGTTGACTCCAACTACACTAAGTGATCAGTGTAGTGAGTGGTTGGAGCAAACAATAAGCACACATTAAGCAGTCCAATTAAGCAGATAATGGGTGGTTAAGCACAAATCAAGTAACCACCCACAAGACATCACAAATCAGCAATATCACACACTAACATGCAATATAGAACAATCCTAGAGCTTATGAAAGTAACACTCAAACACTGTGAACAGGGCATCTTTTTAGAAAACAGCCTAAAAGAATAAGCAATTTTAAGCAAGTAAATAAGCCCCACAAGAATATCAAAAATAATATAGCTAAATAACCAACCAAATAACAATTATCCAAGAGCACAATATCTAATTCCTAAAATTAAGCCAAGATTAAATCCTAAAGTTTATTCAAAAAGTTTTCTGTGAGAATTTTTGACTTTTGAACAAGAACTCAGATGTTTGACTAAAATGAGATTTGATTTGATCTACTTACTGATTAAGTACTATTAGGCACTAAATGATGAAAATAAGCTAGATTGACAATTTATGACTAAAATGAGCAACTATGAGCAAGGTGATTCCAACAGAGATCAAGCAATGAGGCTTCAAGTGAAATTTTGACTTTTTTGATAGATGCAATCTTAGACTAATGAACCTAACTAAACCTGGTGCATGCTAGTGAGGCAAATATCAAAGCAAAATAGCAACAAGAACCCAAAGAACTCAGTTCAACCAAACACCCCTTGCAGATTACTATTTTGGTTATTATGAAGCAAGTGGTTGTTAAAGATCATGAGAGTGATTCTAGATTACTTTCAGTGGTATAATAAGCTATTTTAAACACAAAAGCAACACTCTAAACCTCAATATCCTATAAATCACAATTGTACTAAAAGTGGCAGTCCAGAGAAAGATTATGCTTAATAAGGAATTCAAAGTACAAACAGGCAATATTTAGCAACAACACCACATAATATCACTAAATAAGCATAGAAAGCATACAAATAAGCAGTGATAAGCACATCCACAGTGAAAAGTAAAAACTTGATAAAGAGCTCACAAAGTGCTTCCAAGCCTAAAAAAGGTAAACCAAGATCCAAGTAACACCCCTATTGGCTTCCCATGAAGCCTCTAACCCACTGCCATCCCATATTTACAGTGCTCCTTGCTTTCTTCTTCATTCTTCAATTTTTTTTATATTTTTGTGCTTTTTCTTTGTCTTTTTCTTTTCTTTTCTTTTCTGAGTTTATGCTTGCTTTTGAGTTCAAACAACCTTAACAAGATTCAATACAACATTTTGAGACCAAGTAAACAACTTTTAATTGAAATACAAGAAATTGGAGATTTTGAATGAAATTTGAGCACACACTGAATTCAAAAGATAAACTGAATTGGATTAATCAAAGTGAGTTCAAATACAACAGAAACACTTAATACATTACTTTTAAACTAAATTACACTGGAATTTTAGACAATTAAGAAAAACGACTATAAAAGCTTAAAAACTAAAAAACTGCCCTTCCTCTCTCTATCTCTTTCTTTTTTATATCAAGCTCCTAGGGTTTCTTTGACCTCTTCAGCAATTCCCACTCCAATTCTGAGCCACTGGATGGCTCAAACTTGATCTCAGCCATTGAAATGGATTTGGCGCCAAAAATATATAACTGCCAAATGGGTAGGTTTAGTTTGGTGAGGGTAATTAATGTTTGGAGTGTACTGTGGGAGACAAGGAGGGTGGCTATGGAGGTGGAGAGATCATGTGGGAGAGATGGGGGAGAGTGATAAAGTTCCTGGTTTTGGGGAAAATGGTTGGGAGGTTAGGGGTGGTCAAAGGAGGATTTGACTGTGTTTAAAGAGTTAAACGGGAGGGAGTATAACTTTAATTTTGGGCCTGGGAAGTGAGATGGGCCAGGGGGATGGGGTTGGGCTTGGGGTGTTTATGTTTTGGATTGGATTTGGTTTATAAGATATCAAAGGGCCGTTTGGTTTTGTTATTAACACAAGGACCATTTATGCAATTGTTCCAAACTTGAGGGACTGAGTTTGCACACTTTCTAAAGTAACCATGAGGACCAAACTTGCCAACTTTGATAGACCAAAGACCAAAAATTCCACTTTTGCACTTTTAAAACCCCAAGGACCATTTCTGTAATTTTCCCAAAGTTCAGGGACCAAAATTGCCAGTTTTCCAAAATTGCATTCAAGGACCTATTTTTATAATTTAAAATATTCTAGGGACCTTGAATGATAAAATTCCATGTTTTTGAATTTCAGGGACTAGTTTTGCCAATTTTTGAAAGTTGGGGGACTGAAATTGCCAATTATGCAAACTTTGTACGTTTTTCATCTGTTTTTAAACATTTTGCATTTGAGACACATAAAACACGATCCTTGGGTATTTTCATCATTTTGATGCATTTTTGCGTGTTTTCAGATGTTTTGCGTTTCAGATTTGACCAAAAATGATGAGTGTTTGCGCACTCATCATGAGGCTAATATGAACAGATCAACCTTGTGGCCTAAATTATTCAGGTCAACCAACGTATACCCAAGAATAGTATCTCGTTTCACACCACCTCTGTGATTAACCCCGTCACATTTGAAAAGAGGAATTTGCCTGTAACGGTAATCTAGTTCCCATATCTCTTGCAAAACCCCATAATAAAAGGCTTGCCTTGTGGTTGCAACTTCTTTAGATATGTGCAGATCTAATGCCTCAACACTAACCCCACTGTTCTGGTAAACTTTGCCTTCATGACATTTCGTACGAAATGTATACCCATTGATGTTATATGCATCGTATTTCACTAAGCTGGCGCGTGGTCCATATGATATCCACCTTACAGTTTCTAATAAACTTTCTTTGTCGATTTGCAACTCTCTCTCAACCTGAATTTCATTACAAGTAATTTTGTTATGATGTATATTTTGGGAAGATTAATAAAATATTCATCTTTGCACAAAAATAAAAAAATAAATAAAAAATAAAAAAACTCAATTATAAATAACATAAGATTAATTACCTCTTTGCGTAACCACTTAGCAAAAGATTTATTGTGCTCATTCTCCAGTAATGCTATTCGAATACCCGGGTTTTCTCTTTTCAAAACTTGCTTGTGTCGCCTGAAACAATGTGTTTGATTATTATATTTCATAGATCATTTTAAGTAAAGAAATAGACATGTGTTAAGTAACACTTACTCGATATACGGTACAATTTCATATGTATTATGTAATACATACAAATGTGCTTTCTGAAAGAGTTCCGCAGAAAATTCACTTGATTTGCGAGCCGACAATGGCTTTCCTTCCTCATTTTCATTAGTTTCATGTTTATCATGTGGGATACCAATAGTTTTCATGGATTTATGATATTCGCTAAAAAACTCTATTGTTTCTTCCGCAATAGTCTCCTCAGCAATGCATGCCTCTGGTCTATTCCTATTTCTCACATGTCCTTTAATAACCTTCATACATCTTTCGAATGGATACATCCACCGAAAGCATATTGGACCACATAATTTTACCTCCCTAGTTAGGTGCACAGTCAAGTGTATCATAATATCAAAAAACGATGGGGGAAAGAACTTCTCGAGTAGGCAAAGTGTCACTACCAGTTCTGTTTGCATATTATCTAGTTCTTGCGATATTATTTCTTTCCTACATATCAATTTAAAGAAAAAGCAAAACCTGATAATGGTATATCCTGTGGGTGGGTGCATGATTGAACGTATTGCAATGGGCAGGAAATCTTGCATTAGCATGTGATAGTCATGCGATTTTAGGCCAATGAGCTTCCTATCCTTTAGGCTGACCAAACTAGAGAAATTTGAACAATAGCCCTGTGGTACCCTGATGTTCTGTAACGTTTCACAAAAAATGTCTTTTTCAGCATTAGTTAATGTGTAACCTGCTGGAGGTAGTGTTGTACTGTCTTCTCCTTGCATAGCAAACAACTATTGTTTTACCCCCAACGCAACCAAATCCAATCGAGCATTAAGTCCATCTTTCGTCTTTCCTGGAACATGTAGCAAAGTTCCCATGAGGCTCTCAACAACATTCTTTTCTACATGCATAAAATCAATTCAATGTGGAATAGAATTATGCCTCCAGTACCGAAGTTTTCGGTACCAAATGTTGAATTTCTTCCAATACACATCGTTTTGTCCGCTTACTTGGCTTGAACTCCCCTATTCTTCTATTGTGTTTCTTTTCTTCTTTTTAATCTTCCCACCTCCGCCTCTCGTATCTTCTTGTTTTTCTGATGCATTATTGTTTGTTCATTTTCCTTTCCCCACTTATTTTCAATATGTTGTACCTCGTTGTATATTTGTTCCCCGGTCATTGGATTTGGAGCCGGGAGGAATTCTGGTTGTCCATTAAATGCCTTCCTTTGCCTTCTGAAAGGATAGTCATATGGTAGATATCGTCTGTGACCAACATAGCTTTGTTTGGATGACGTAGAAAGTCGAACACAGTTTGTATCTTTCCCACATACCACACAACCTTTTAATCCACTGTACGGGCAGCCACATAGTGTACCAAGTGCAGGGTAATCATTTATTTTCCATAACACAATGGCACGTAGCTTAAAGGTATCTTTTGTGGATGCATCATATGTATCAACCCCTTTATCGAATAAGGTTTGCAGATCATCAACCAACGGTTCTAAAAAAACATCGATATCATTTCCCGGGTATCCCGATATTAATATCGAATGATTGATAAACTTTCTTTTCATACACAACCATGGAGGAAGGTTGTATATGACAGTTAAAACTGGCCATACACTGTGATGCCTATTTCCCGTGTGGACGTCAACCCCATCAGCCGATATCCCTAGCCGTAAATTTCTTGGATCTTCAGCAATTTCGGAGAATTTTTCATCTATGGTACGCCATGCCTGTGAATCTGCGGGGTGACGTAACACACCATCGGTTATCCTCCGTGTCGCGTGCCATCTTAAATTTTCTGAAATACTTTCTATCTTAAATAGTCGTTTCAGTCTTGGTATAATGGGAAAGTACCACATTACCTTTGCTGGAATGTTTTCGTACACTTTATGTGTCTTATTATCCACCTTCCATCTTGATATCCAACAAGTTCGACACGTAGTCAAATCCTTGTCACTCTCCTTCCAGTAAAGCATGCAGTTGTTGATACATACATGTATCTTTTTGTATCCTGAACCCATCAACTTCATAACTTTTTTGGCTTGATAAGTTTTTTCCACCATTTCGTTACCAGCAGGTAGCATCTTTTTTAACAATCCTAGTAATTCAGTAAAGAACTTATCAGAACATCCGTACTTACCCTTCAAGTTGAGTAGTTTAACTATTGCGGACATCTTTGTGAAGTCGGGACATCCTTCGTAAAAAGGCTTCTCTGCATCTAATAATAGTTCTTGAAACTTGACAAGGTCATCCTCAGATTCAAAATTATCTTTTGTAGCATTAACCATATCTACCGTTGCTGGGCCATCTGTTGGAATATCTGAAGCAAAATCCGTGTCGTCAACAAACTCCGTTGTAGCGTTAACAGGTTTTGGGGCACTTATTGATGGCTCATCCTTCTCTCCATGTTTGGTCCAATTTATGTAGCTTAGATCAATCCCATTGCTGAATAAATGGAACTCCACTTCCTCCACTGTATGCGGTATGCGGTTTAAACAATTTGTACACGGACATGGCAGTAAAAGACGAAGTTTATTAACTCGTGGTTCGTTTTTCCCCATCTTATGCAAGTTGTCTACTGCCTAATCAATAAACGCCTGTAATCCATCAATATATGATTTGCTGGTCCTTTTAGTTAACATCCAAGACTTGTCCATGTTAATAAATGTAGTCCATAGGAAAGGTACAAAAAAACAGTCCAAGTTACTGAAGATTATAGAAAACAACGTCAAACTGCAATTGATTTGAGCTTAAAAGTTTAAAAGACAGTCCAAGTAATGAGGATAACTAAAATATGGAATGTGGTATTGAATTATGCTAGTAATTCAATCAAGTATAATGAAACAGTTCCTAAAGAGGTGTTTGGGTCAAGGAGGAATAACCAATTACGTAGGTAAATTCTTGTTCCATGTTCATGTAATAGGCTTAACAGGGTGACTTATATTTTAAAAACCAATTAACTATCTACAATTACCAAGAAAGTGACATATATTTACAAGAGGTTATAGCAAACAAATGATCAATTACCTAATAGACTTAACAGGGTGAGTTAATTATATATTTTGTTAGAACGATGTGTACAAAAGGAACATAACAATACTTACCAGTGGTGACGGGAGTGGTGGTGATCACGGGAGAGTTGTGGTGGTGATCACTGAATTTTGTGTTGATATGATAGGGAGTTTCATAAGCACCTTACGGTATGTGTGCATAGGATGGTTAAAGAGGAATTCTGCCGGGATTTCCTGCAATTGTTTGTAGTAAGTATCTATATAAATTTGCTAAACAAATGTAAACAATAGTTACGAATGCATATAAACGTACAAGTTTATGAACCGCTTGAATTGCTGACAATCTTTTATAGAATGAACAACCTTCACCAAAGTGGTCTCGATGTAAAGGCCATTGGCAAATATGTTTCATTCGCTTGTCATCTACAAAGAATTGTTTATAATTTTAATCAAACACTGACAATGATAATTTGAAGTATGAAACTATATCAGTACTTTTTACCTCTTTCGGTAAGTAACAAACCAGGCTGAATCATGAGCAAATTGGTGGCACCAAGAAAATGCCCGTCTGTAACTATACTACCATCAATGCTGAAGCCGGTTAGCAATAATTTTGTAGCGTGTTTCCTTGTGAAAATTAGAATCATTCTAGCTTTTAAACCCATTTGCTCTTCAATGTTGTTCCAGTCTTCCATGTCCAATTCATACACATCCTGCCCGTTTGCTCTTCCCGCTTGAACAATATTCACTTTCACGTCAAATTTTAACCCGTCTCCCTTTATTCTTATTTGGTGTGCATAACCTATTCCATTCGAGAATGCAGCAGGTAGTGTCTGCAAATAATTTTTAATACTAACCTTAGAACTACATAAAAATTAAACATTTTTTGACTTATGAAATCACACATTTGACGTAAGATTATTAATTGTCAATATCTAATACCTGGCACAAATCATAGAAGTGAAAAACACGAGACTGGAACCTTGAAAACCGACCGGCGTTCATGTTGTACCCACCAAATNTACTAACCTTAGAACTACATAAAAATTAAACATTTTTTGACTTATGAAATCACACATTTGACGTAAGATTATTAATTGTCAATATCTAATACCTGGCACAAATCATAGAAGTGAAAAACACGAGACTGGAACCTTGAAAACCGACCGGCGTTCATGTTGTACCCACCAAATTCAGTTCCATCTTGGTTGTATCCTGTCACATAGAAGCAGTCGTCTCCTTCCTCCACAAAATGCAATGTGTTTACATCCCGGTTAAGGTTTCCCAAAGCAAATGCCCTCCATCTTTCACCGCTTACCACCAAGGGGCCGTTTGTTTCAGTCAATACTTTGACTCTGAAACGAACCCTTTGTGCACTGGTAATGTGGATATCACTCCTGCCATTGTAACACTTTTCCGCGTATGCATACGGTAGTTCCTGCAAGCATTTCAATATAATGACTTTGACATTCATTAAATGAACACTTATGGTATATAGTATCATGAAGGCCTATGTATGCGAATACCTGCGAGTCCGGATACGTGTTTGGGTTTAACCTAACAAAAAATTCAAAAGCCATAAAAATTCAAAAGCCATATTTGTACACAAAAACAGAGCATATGTTAAGGCAATACATGGTTTATACTATAAAATTCAAATGCATATTAACTCTTTATGTATCAGCAAGAAATAATTACGCCAGGTTCTAATTTGTTGATAAGTGGCAACCTATACATTTTCATCATCACTCGCTAACGAACATTTGCTAATGAAACTCAAATGGATCAACACACAAAGACTTTAACATTCTACCTTTAAAGTAATACTATTATGCCACAACTTCAACCCATTCACTATATAAATATCCCCTAAAGAAATAATTACGCCGGGTTCTAATTTGTTGATAAGTGGCAACCTATACATTCCCATACCAACATTGCTAATTAACTGGTTTCCATAGGCAAACCTACATGCAAGTTCTTATCATTAAAATATTGTTTCAAACCATTTCACACAAATGAGTTTAAACTACAATATCATTAATACAGTAGTCAATCATATCAATACATATAATGTAAAGTCATGGACAAATCATTAACATTGTTGGTATAAAATATTTCAAACCGGGTTATACCTAATACAATGCAGATCATAAATGAACAAGATGCAAAAAAAAGGGAAATCAAAAAAAATAAGTTTGATGTTGAAAAGCTAAAGAACCGAACCTGTTGTAGTTGATAGAATTTGGAGAGGAGGGTTTGGTAACTGATTGTGGTAATCGTGTGTGTGTTTGTATGTTCTTTTTTTTATTTTTATTTTTTTTTATTTTTATTTTTTTTTAATTTTTCTCAGGGAAGGAGCGAAAATTGTGGTTAATTACCAAAAAAAGTGGGATTTATTTTGAATGGATATTAAGTGAGATTTGGTTACACAAAAACAAAGTGGTATATTTACCATTTTCCTTTTTTAATTTTTTTTTTAATTTTTTTTAAATGAAAACAAAAAGTAGTAAAAAAAATGGTATATTTTTTATTTTGTTCAAAATAAAAACATGTTTGGTTCCGATAAACAGGTTTAGGTTAAAAACAAGTCGACCCTTCTAAACCGTTTAATAAACGGATCATGTTTGGGTTGAGTATGTATTAAACAGGTAAACACGTGAATCAGTTTAAGTATATAAGCCACTAACATTAAAGTATGCACCGCTTGACCTATTTACTTAATAAGGTTAAACGGGTCACAAATGGATTACACATGTTATGCATGGCGGCTAGGTAAGGGTTGACTTTCTCGAGACGATTAATAAATGATTCAAATCGTTTACAACCCTACTTACGACATTCTAAACTTTATGTAGTTATTGCAAATTTCAAATTAGTATTTCCCGGCCTTTTAGAATCCCGTAACTAGGGATGTAAATAAACTGACGTTCAGTGAACATTTCATGAATCGTTCGGTAAAAGTTCGTTTATGTTGTTTATTTATTAAGTGAACGAACAATGAATCGTTCGGTAAATGACCTACCACGTTAATTAGCCATTATCACCGGTCATGCATGGGTTATATTGCCTTGGTAGGTGTATAGTTAAAGTGTGAAGGTTATAGGAACTGTATTAAAGTTATTAAAGGTGGGCACGTTAATTTTCACATTTGAGGAGGGCATAAAATCAGTGACTCATATATGTATAATTAATCTGAACATTGTGGGAAACTGTCTTGGGGTGTCTATAGGTTATATGATATGTTTGAGTCAATGTTTACATGTTGTCGTCCATGTTACACGTTATCGCCCGTTTTTTCATGGTTTAGTCCGTTTATATACGTTTTTGTTTGTTTTACTAGGTTTTTTTTTTGTCATTTTTCATCTGTTTTGATACGTTTTCGTCCGTTTTCGTACGTCTTTGTCCTTCTAAGTCAGTTTTTATACATTTTCGTCTGTGTTTACATGTTTTCGTCCGTGTTTACACGTTCTCACCAGTTTAGTCATGTTTTAGTCTGTTTCTAAGGGGTTTTGTCCGTTTTCGTTGGGTTTTGTCATTTTTCATCTGTTTTTATACATTTTCGTCCATTTTCGAACGTCTTTGTCCTTCTTAGTCGGTTTTATACATTTTCGTTTGTGTTTACATGTTTTTTTGGGTAAAAGGTCAATGACCCGGTAAACATATTACTCCAAGAATCATTTTCATCTGTGTTTACATGTTTCCGTCCGTGTTTACACGTTCTCGCCCGTTTAGTCATGTTTTAGTCCGTTTCTAAGGGGTTTTTTCCGTTTTCGTTGGGTTTTGTCATTTTTCGTCTGTTTTGATACGTTTTCTTCAGTTTTCATACGTCTTTGTCCTTTTTACACGTTTTCGTCAGTTTCTATACGTTTTTGTCCGTGTTTACATGTTTTCGTCCGTGCTTACACGTTCTCGCCAGTTTTTTTTATGTTTAGACCGTTTCTACAGGTTTTTGTCCGTTTTCGTCAGTTTATAGCCGTTTCCAACTATTTTACACGTTTTCCTTCGTTTTCATACGTTTATGTCTGTTTTACACATTATCGTACATTTTCTTACGTTTCATACCTTTTGTTACTTGCTTACATGTTTTCTACCGGTTTAGTCCGTTTTTGGCCGTTTACGTCTGTTTTTGTCCGTTTACGTCTATTTTCATATGTCTTTACACATTTTTGTGTTTAATGATCCGAATAAAAATATAACCCATTTAACGAATCGAACAACCCGATAACCGAACCGATCAATACCCCTAATTTATAGTGATAGTTTAAAAGAAGGAGGACTTAGTTTGCCATTTCTTATAGTTTTAACGTTTTCATAATTTCATCATCTCTAGTTCTATGTATCCCCTCGATTTTATGAAAAACCGCCGCCTGTAAACCAAACGTCATGATGGTTCCCTATGGTTTTAATTACACCTCTGTTCACAACACGCTTCTCCACCACATAAATCCCCTCTATAAATCACTCTTACCCCATCTCCATCCATATCAGTCTTCTTCCACAATTTTTATAAAAAATCCGATCATTCCCTATTTTTCACAATCACTTTATCAATGGCAGCACCAAACGGTCCCAACCAACTTGCAACTCGTGTGATTGACGACCTCATTGCTTTTAGTGAGGAGACTGAAGTGGATGGGTATATGAGTTTCTTCAAACAACAACAAATATCCAACCTCCGTGGCTTTATCAATAGGATGCACGAAGAGGCCACCACTGCAAGGAATGAGATTGGCTAAATCACTGCCCTAATTGCTGAGATGGAAGCCATTGGAGCTGAGGAGCATCATGACCATTTGATTGATCTCAGGGCTGGCAGGGAGGCTACGAGGACCAAGCTGGAGGGGCTGGAAGCACTCATCAAGGATGCTGGGGAGCAAGTGGAGATCAAGGAGGAGGAGGTTGAACAGTTGAATGGTTGAAGGGTTGGCTGGGTATGGATGTGGTGGTCTCTTTTGCTAAGTTTCATCTTTTAGGTTATGTATTTTGTCTTGTTTGTGAAAATCTATGAATTATGAACAATGTGGAATATTTTGATGGTATGTAATTAATCGTTAAGTCTGAACAATGTGTGCAACATCTTTTAATCAGTTATCTTTTTATGTTAATGAAAAGTTATGGTTAAAAATATCTAGAATCTCAGAGGTTTGTTATACTAATGGCGTATGAATGGATTTGTCGTTTGTTATACCGCTTGCTTGTCTCATGGTTATAGCAAGTGTAGGTTTAAGAATGTGAAGTAT
The DNA here is from genome assembly GCA_014162995.1 of Artemisia annua. Classification (NCBI taxonomy): domain Eukaryota; kingdom Viridiplantae; phylum Streptophyta; class Magnoliopsida; order Asterales; family Asteraceae; genus Artemisia; species Artemisia annua. The sequence goes on along the minus strand of LBNU01018187.1, from coordinate 53,034 downwards.
GAATTTGGTTATAGCCAACAAAGTGAAATGAGGTGTTGAAGTTTTATAATGAAGTGCTCTGTTTTGCTCTGTATTTGTTTAAATGTTTTGCTCTGGATATAAGGAGTGTTTGGATCTATAGTTTAATCTGTGTTCTATATTGTTTCAGTGCTTGCAATAAGTGGAAATAGCCTATAATAGATTAGACCTACACTTGCTATAACCATGAGTTTAACTGTTAGGATTAGTGGATTCCATATCTTGCATTTTAGCTCATATGTTGTTAGGTTAGCTCATAAAAGTCAAACTTTAGTGTTTTACTAAAAAGTCAAAAAGTTCAACTGTCTCAGTTTTTATCAAACTTGCAAGAATTTTCCTAAGCTAAATTGTAGGATTTAGCCTATAAGATTTTGGATTATAAATATTTGGAAGCTCAGCTTCATTGGACTTATTTTTGTTTATTTTTAAAATTTTTTCTTATTGCTTATTTAGTACTTATCTTTGGTCTGTTTGCAATAGTACTCCCCTGTACCACGGGTGAGTTCATTTTTACAAGCTTATTTCTTGGTCCATAGTGCATCTTAGCTTTTTAATTTTATTATTATTAGAAGCCCTTCTGGCTAGCTTTTTGCTTATGTACTTATTTTCTCATTTACAGCTTATTTGCTTGTCTAATTTTGATCTCCTAATGGCCACTAATCACTCAGTTATACTGAGTGATCAGTGTTCATAAGGATTTTCATAAGCTTGTTTTGAGCTTATCAGTGGGTCCCAAGCTTTGTACTTTGACTTTATGGAAAGGTCAGAGTATAGGATTGTTGGTTCCAGTCTTTACTTAGGGTTCTCAGCTTATTTATTAAGCCAATTTTGAGCTTGCATTTTGTCTCATCTCACCCATTACACTGCTTCATCAGTGTTTGAGAGCAATTTCACAAGCTCATCATAAGCTCAATAGTGGGTCCCATCCTTTGAGCTTGGGCTTTTTGAAAAGCTCAGTAGCCAAATTTGCTATTTCCAGGCTTATAATTGGCTTACTAGCTTATCTGATAAGCTAATAGGGGCCATAAACAAGCCTGCAGGTCTGCTTGTTGAATCTGTGGGTATTAGATTTGCTTATTTTGGAGTGGCAACCTATCCAATGAATTTTCTTGCATGCTAGCTTCTTTCCTGTAACTTAAGTTATTAGTAGCTTATTTTACCTTTGTTCCTCAATATAGGATTGTGATTTTGGTCCCTGGTATCTCAATTCTCAGCATGGATCAAATTGTAAGCTATTTTCTCACATTTTGGTAATTCACTATACAAGGGTTCATACAATGCTTATCTTTGTTTCTCTGTGTCCATTTGGTGTATTTTAGCTCAGTTAATGCTTAATTTACCCAGCTTGTTTATTAGTATACATGGTTGCTCATTGTTCACTTTTAACAGTAAAAAAATTTGCTTAATGGTGGTTAATGATATTTGTTGTTTAGAGTGATACTTTTGTGGTTAAAATATCTTTTTATATCATATTAGGTCCTTTTGAATCATTTTCAAGGTCTTTATCATTAACTTACTTTGAAAATCTCAAATCACCTTATGAAAGGGAGTGTTTGGTTTAGGTGTGTATTCTGAGTTCTAGTTTGTTTCAGTGGGCAAAGATGGTTTAAATAGGTCATATTAGTTGTTATTAGATCATTCAAACTCTAAAATCCAGAGGTCTTTTGTCAAATAGTCAAATCTCACCTCTAATCCCTATGCAGTTTAACTGTTAGGATTAGTGGATTCCATATCTTGCATTTTAGTAAAACACTAAACCGGGAGACAGAGGGTATGATATAGACAAGGGCAATAGGACATGGCCCTATCCCCCAATCTTGATTGTGCCAGAAGATTGGTCTGACATGGTTGATAGGGTGTGGAATACCGCTGCATGGAAAAGAAAGTCGAAAGCTAGTTGTGAAAATAGGAGCACCTTGTTTGATGGACAGGTTTCAAAACATATTGCTGGCTCAATTCGGATTGATCAACATCGTCTAAGAATGGGAAAGATATATTATAGTATTCTTGTTTTTCAATTCTTATAAGTATTTTTTTTATGTAACTTAAAATATTCAGTTCGTAGGAAAAGGAAAAAGGTGGGACCGTAAGTTCCTTAGAAGTTTATCAACGTTGCCACACAACGACAGGCACAAATTCAGAGTATATTACCAAAGGGTTTGTTGTTGTTTGCAGGTATGGTTCCCTTTAAGTTTATTATTGTTTAGTATCTTATTTATATGCTTAAAGTAAGGTCTCTGAGGGCTGTTTGTTGTATCAGCACTCGTTCGTTGGATTTGCTTATTGTTGTGCTTAATTGTTTATCTGGGACTGCTTATTAGTTATAGTTGCTTTAAGTCCATTTTTAGCTTTTGTTTGTTCATTTGTATGCGCCTTGTGGTGCTTTTAGTGTGTATGCAGTTATATGTGTGTTTGGGACAGCAGGTTTGAAGTTAAATGGATGTTTGGGAGTGTGGGAAAGCACCATTTCTGTCATGGGTGTTTTGGTTTCAAAAATTGTTATATATTTCATAAATTTGATTTTTTAATAAATATTTAAAGTGCAGCCAAAGTGAAATATTTAAATGCTTAATTTTCACTTTGGTGCCAAATTTTAAAATTATGAAATATGGAGCCAAATTTCAGCCAAAATTTTAAAAATAACTTTGGAAATTTTGGTTTCCTTACTTGAAAAACTGCCCCATCTCGCCCTATTTTCTCTCCATAAAATCAGGCTTCCATAAAAACAATACAAACATAACTTTTTACATCATTGTTTACCAATTAACTTTACTAATTATATTTTACACATTGCTTCTGAAAAATCATGGACACTCAAGCCAATAATCATGATCATTTGGATAATTCTGATGCTGAAATTGATCTCAATTTAGGATATGAATCAGAGGCGTATTCTGATGGTGAGGAAGCTGAAATCAACCAAGGGTATGTAAAAAAGAGGGGCATAACCAGGTTAGCAAAGTTTCGAAGGGAATATGGAAAACCCGATGGTGAGAAGCTCAGTGTAACCTTCAATGCACTGAATAGGATATCAGGCTAACACAGAGCATTGTTTTCCAGTTTTTTGGGAGACTTAGTTCGTGAGCATATCGGTGTCAGGATTCTATCCTGGAAGAAAGTAGATTCAGAAGCAAGAGATAAAATGTGGGACGAAATCACGGTACGCATATACTATATTTGAACCTAGTAATATAGAATGAAATATATACGTAGCATGACATCTCGAATCCATAATACATATATGTTGACCTTATTTCTGTGTTGGAAGCATTCGAATATGTTGTGGTATTATTTGATTTGGCTCTGATTATATATATGATAGTGTGAATGCATGTGTGTCAGTTATATTGTTATAAAATGTGTGTAAACTTTTTGGAAATAGTATGTGTCCACTCAAGTGTGATGTTGTATCTAAAATGTTGTTGGTAAACTTAAGTAAAAGAGTATAAGACGTGGTAATGGGTTTGTTAAGAAATTGATCATTTTGGCCGTGTTTGTTCTCGTTAAAAAGGGTACCGAAGAGGAATTTCAAAAAGGTGTCTTTGGACTTGTTATTACAAGGTGTTAATAAGTTTATCTCTTCATTTACATTATGTGAAACTAATTAGCAACATTTTGTTAATCTTTGCAGCGATATTTTGATGTTGACTTGACACTCCGAAAGCTGATAATGAATCGTCTTGGTCAACTTCTGAGGAATTTCAGAAGGAAATTGACAGAAAAGTATATATTGCCCAACCAAAATACACTTTCTAAGCTAAATGAAGTCCCGGCTAAGTATACTCCAATTTTAAAAGCCGAAGATTGGGTCAATTTTGTAAAGCACACGGCCACCGAGGAATACAAGGTGTTAATTAGTCATTTTTATTCAAGTTCATATATCTTTCACTTTTGCTATTTCCATATATATTAGTTAACTAAAGCAGTATTACTACGTCTAAACGCCTTATGATTTTGTGTTGCAAGGTGAAATCCGCTGCAGCAAAAGTGGCGCGTTCCAAGTCTCTTTATCAGCATACAATGGGACGAGGTGGATACGCCCATGTGATTGATAAAATGGTAACATTAAACATTTGCACATTTGCATTTAATAGCATCATACTTTCGTTTATATTGGTTTATCTTACATATGTATGTGTTTGATGTTTATAAGATCGACAGTAAAGAAATTGAACCAGATCAAGAACCACCTCGTGGTACGCTCTGGGTGAAAGGAAGGGAGAAAAAAACGGAGAATATCACGATGATGAGATCAGATCCGTAGGAGAAAAAATTGTAAGTTTTATATGTTCCTTGTTGGGCTAAAAAGTATTCTTGCTTATATGATATGTATTCGTACTGATTATATTAAAGTGGAATCAACATATAATAACCTATTTCCCATATTGTGTGTGCAGAAAGAAACGGAGGATAAGATCAAACAAGGAACCTTCAAGGTTGATCATGGCACTGATGCCATGACAGTTGTATTGGGTAAGGAAAAGGGTGGATATGCGAGAGGAGTGGGAGGTGGAGTAACCTACAAGAGGTATTTTGATCTGCCTCGAATAAGACAAGCATCTGATGAAAGAGTGGTGTTACATTAAAGTGAACTTGATAATGAGAGACGCAAACGTTAAGAAAAAGATGCGGTAATCCAGGATTTGATGAATCAATTGGCTGCACAAAGGGGGCAGTTGCAGTCAACGTCAACTCCATTGACGTAAACTCCATTGATGTCAACTCCAGTGACACCAACAGAAGTAAAATTCCATCTTTATTTTAAATACTTGTCACACCCTGAAAATACCTGTTATATGGCAGCGGAATGGAACACATGGGTGTAACGAACATGGCATCTCATACATGGTTATATTGAACGACCTAAAGTGTCGTTTTGAAAATACATCGTTTGATCATTAAAATATTCAGAGTTTACAAAATAGGTCCCAAAATAATGTTGCAAGTTCATGAAAACTAGTTCAACATGATCAAACGTTACATAAGTGCATGAAATAAAAAGTGAGACGCGTCGACTCCATGACTCCTTGTAGGTCCAAAATGCATGCCAACATGAGATGTATTAATTACCTGAAAATACATTGCTAAAACGGTCAACAATAATGTTGGTGAGAAATCATAGGTTTATAAAAATGAATGTTATGCGGTAACCTCAAGTATAATGTGTAAGACATAAGTCTCATGAAAAATTTGTACAATAGCCCTTAAGCTCATGACACCGAAGCTGACTGATGAAAATGAACCTCCAGCGTGTTTTACCAGGCACTCTAATGATGTTAGACATGAAATGCACCCGTTTGACTGTTGGTATAACCAACGCGGATGGAGGCGTCACCCTCAATAGATCTATCCACTCACTCTCGCTTACAGGGAATTAACAGTTCATGATAATAAATAGGGGATTTTAACTTGGTAAATGCGGTAACTTAAGCATTGTACTTGAATTTGATACTTAGGCCCGTATGGAAAATGGTGCAATGTATTCTCCCCCGTGGGATTTGAAATAAATAATGAAATGTAAACGGGGCTATGAAAACTCACCTGTAGTGATGGAACAAAATACTATGAAGTGAACTTGAAAAGACAAGGCGCAACTCCTAGCCGCAACCTAAAATGAATGTATGTAATCTAACTTAGATTATGAAATGAATTCATGTATGCACTTCCACTTATAATCTATACCACTCGTATTAATTCAAAATATGTAATATTGTCGAAAATATAATTTATATTATCGTATTAAGTCATAATGAATTTTACATGTTCATATGATGTAACGATGTTTTATGATAGTCGTTTGGCGATAAAGTGTGAAAATACAAGTTTTCGTCGTAAAATATTATACTTAACAATTTCTGAAAACGGCTCAAGTGACCTCGGAAAACTAGTTGTAAAATGGTGTATACTGAGAATTGGAGGTCATACTCAGTAGCTTTGGAAAGCTTGGTGCATTATCTAAATATGTTCAGTAGTGAAATTTTACCCATTGTGTCTAGATGTTAAGATAAATGGTCGAAAAGTTGGGTATTTAGGCCAAAACTGCCATTTCTGGGCAGTTTTTAGGAATATTTGAGAGGTCATAGTGTGCAGGTTATAAGTTCAAATGACAAAAGGCCAACAGATTTGAAAAGTACTCCAGGAGTCATTTGACGGGAAAATGGCCTCTAACATGGGTGTTTGCAAGTTTTCTGGGCAAACTTAAAATATTTTCTAAGTGAAAGTGCTGGTAGAAATTTTTAGTGAACATTTATCTTTGAAAATTCATAACTAATTCGTTATAAGTCCGTTTCTTGTGTTCTTTATATACCCGAAAAGGTAAGAGAGTGTACTAGCATATTTTCAATAGTTTGGTATGTTTTGAAAAGGTCTAAGGCTCGTTTTTGGTCAATGAAATTCGTACATCAGCAACATATTTTTCTGAAAAATATATATAGTTAGTGTAGTTTGTTTTTGGCATAACTTTTTCATCCTAAGTCCGTTTTTATCTGTTCTTTCGACCATGGATTCATCTAAAAGTGTATTTTCTAGTTCTTGGTTCAAAAATTAACCAAAACTTACTGAGTTTACCATATTTTGCAAATAGGGACAGTAGCAAATTATATTGTGTAAAAAATGGTTTTTCTTAGTTTATTCTTGTCCAAGTCCATCATCAACAACATCAACTCATCCCTTAATCTACCATACACCTTCCTAGGGTGTCATGGGTTCCCTAAGATCATTTTTCAATCATTTTACCATAGGTTCACTAGTCATTCATTTTATAAATAAAAATGATACAAAACATAAGTTTAGTCGTATAGATTTTTACATGCTTGTACATACATAATAAAAATTACATGAACCTTGTAAGAAATTTAGTAAAATTTGTGAAAAGAAAATGATAGACTTACTTGGATGGTTAGAAATTTTTAAGAGAAAAATCCTACTAATCCATAGGTTTATATCTCAAAACCTTGTAATGGATTATGTCTAGTTCTTGTATAAGAGATTGTCTTTGAAAATTTTGGGTCTTCCCTTGGTGTTGGATTTGGAACGAGCACAAGCAAGAACAAGAGAGAAGAAATATTTTTTTTCTTTGACCTAAAATTACACCATGCAACTATGAGAAATAATTAGGTGTAATGGGTTTAAGTTGGTGAGTTTAGGGGCTAACATGTGTCCCTTGGACACATGAAAACCGGCCACCTCAATGAGGTGTTGGTTTGGTCATTGTTTTGTGCACTATTGTTTTTACGGGGTACTGTTTAGTGTATAGTTTTGTAATTTTAGCGTTAACGGGTACCGGGTTAATTAAAAATAAATTCTAACGGAACAAGACGGGATATAACAAAGTTGTAAAAATTATAAAAATATAATTTTTGTAAACATTGGGTATTTTGATAGTTATTACTTTGTTGGTACAATTTTTGTTATATATAATTACAAGTAATGGTTTAATATTTGGTGACTTACCAAAATATATAAAATATAGTTTAATAAACCTTAGTGGAAATATAACTAATATATAAATGTATTAGTGCCCTAGTGGAATATGTTTGGTGTATTGGTTAAAAACTATAATCATATGTTATTATTTATTTAGAAATAAATAAATAAATGTAACTTGAAATTATATATTCTACGAGTGGGATAGAATGCAAATGATGTCGTGATGAAATGTAGACTAACCCCAGTCTATGAAATGTATGATGAATGATAATGTGACTTAACCTACCCGGTTTCGTCAAATGAATATCCGTAAACCTAGTTTACGTGAAATGATGAATTGAAATCTGTGAATAGGAAAATGTCGAGACTTGGGAATATGACCTGAAATTGAGAATTGTGACAATACTGCTGCAGTCTTCTTAAAAAATTTATATTGCAGGTGTCTCCAGTGAACAAGATCAATCATATAAATAGTAGTGCTGATACGGATTCCGGAACACGTGTTGCTGTAATTGAGAAAGTTGCGAGCATTCAGAAGTCTAACGAACTTGCAACTTTGGAGAAGGGAAAGGAAATGGAAACAAGTGTAAGTAATAAAACATCCCCCTGAGATTTTTGAATTCTACATACATGTCTTATTTACCATGTTTTATTTATATAGGAAACAGCTAAATCTGTCGCAACTAAGAAAACGGCTAGAGCAAAACGAAAGGATTCTTCAGGTCAAGATTCCCAATCACAAGAACATGAGACTCCATTACTAGCACTACCACAAGTATGTATTTAAACATGATCATAAATTCTTTTGTTTAATTAACTTATTTCTGATACATATATACATGCAACAAATCATTTTTAGGAAATTAAGTGCAAACTGTGGCACTTAAAGAAATCATCTATTATAGCTTTGGGTACCGTGTACAAGAGTGATGGAAAGAAAATGCTTCATAACAAACCACTCCCAAAGGATTGCTACAAGGTGTCTATTGACAAATCTTTAGTGCAGCTTGCATCCCGGATGTAGGAAGTAACGGTTTCAAAACAGTTAAGGATGCACTTAGTGGTTTTTATGCATGGCCAAAGTGTCAGGTGGTTTTCGATGAAAAGGTACATACATGCATGTGTTTTATCAACCTACATATATATAATTCTTCATAGTAAATTCAGTGTTTGATACACCCGGATTTTGTTTCCTACAGGAAACAACACCACCAACTACCATACAAATGAATGGGGAGAACAAAACTGCACCAAAATTAACAACGAAGCGCAAAAACTACGTCTCTAGTGATGCCATGCTAAAGGAAGCTAATAATAAGATCAAGAGTTAGAAGTCGTTAAATTATTGAGAATTTTATGATGTACGACATTACAATTTTATATAAATTCCAATTTTATTGTATTTGAATTCGTTTTGATATATATATATATATATATATATATATATATATATATATATATATATATATATATATATATATATATATATATATATATATATATATATA